>KZ451932.1:4281230-4295341 GCA_002786265.1 Apostasia shenzhenica | reverse complement strand
GGTGTTAGAGAAGAGATTACTCCCTGCGGAGTCGTCAGCTCATCGTAGTTGAACTGCTCCATGGAAGCTGTTAGAGAAGAGCTGTTCGATGAGGGGCTTTAGGGAAGAGATTACTTCCTACAGGGTCGTCAGCTCATCATGGTTGAGCTGCTTCGTGGAAGCTGTTAAAGAAGAGTTGTTAGACGAGGGGTTTTAGGGAAGAGATTACTCCCTGTAGAGTCGTCAACTCGTTATGGTTGAACTGCTCCATGGAAGCTGTTAGAGAAGAGCTGTTCGACGAGGGGTTTTAAGGAAGAGATTACTCACTGCAGGGTCGTCAGCTCGTCATGGTTGAGCTTCTTCGTGGAAGCTGTTAGAGAAGAGCTGTTAGACGAGGGATTTTAGGAAGAGATTACTCCCTGCAGAGTCATTAGCTCGTCGTGGTTGAACTGCTCCATGAAAGCTGTTAAAAAAGAGTTATTCGACGAGGGATTTTAGGGAAGAGATTACTCCCTGCAGGGTCGTCAGCTCGTCATGGTTGAACTGCTCCATGGAAGCTGTTAGACAAGAGTAGTTAGAGGAGAGTTGTTCGACGAGGGATTTTAGAAAAGAGATTATTCCCTGCAGAGTCATTTAGCTCGTCAAGGTTGAACTGCTTCGTGAAAGCTGTTAGAGAAGAGGTTTTTGGGGAGAGGTCACCCTTGACTCTCAGTCGCCGAGCTGTTATGATCGTAAGCTGGGACTTCGAGAAGGGGATTGCCCACTGTTGATGCAAAAAATATGTCAAAAACATAATGAAATGAGATGATAATTTTTACGTGAAAACCCGAGTGTCCGAGGAAAAAATCATGACGTCGTCCAGGCGATTTAAATCCACTAATCGAATCTCATCTCTTACAAAATTGAGGGTCTCTAAAGAGAGACCGAATGAGTACAAGAGAGAGATAAAGAGAGAGGGACAGCTCGGCCAGAGAAAGAGAGAGACCTCCCCTTTAGGGCATCCTCCTTCCCCTTATTTATAGGTTGGAGAGGAGGGGACATAATAGATACAGTTTGTGACATTTGACACATATTCCTGTAAAGAATGATTAGGGAGTGGACCCCTATGCTATTTTAAATGCTGAGTTAACATAATAATATGGAGAGTACGATCTGGTGATATCTCATAGTAGTACGGAGAGACAATCTGGTGATATCTTATTTGAGCTGCTGTTCGGCTTAAGCTGTTCGACTTGAACTGTTGTTCGACTTGAGTTGTTCAACTTGAGCTGTTGTTTGGCTTGAGCTGCTCGATTTGGGCTGCTGTCCGACTTGAGCTACTGTTCGGCATACATACATACATACATACATACATACATACATACATACATACATACATACATACATGTGGACACACATATGATAGATTCTTTTTTGTTAGTATTCCTGTACCTGTAAGCTCATCTTCCACATGATTATGCTCTTTAGTTGGAAATTTGGCCACAGAAATGAAGTTAAATCTTCATATGATTGAAGTATTGTTTTATATAGAAAAAAATATTTTGTTATTTGTATATTATATGATATATAATGCATAAGATGAAGTCAAGCTTTCTGTTAAAATATGTAAAATATAAAAAATTATGTATAATATTAAAACTCTTTAGGTGAAATAAAATTAAATTTTATATTAAAGTATGTATTAGATATTAAAGAAGGCTTTTTTTTTTAATTTTAAGTTTCGAAATTTTGGTAAGTGTTTAAATTGTAACTTATTTGCTCACATACGAAGGTATATGATTGATTTGAGATACAATTGATGATTTATAAAATATATATTTAATATGTTATAAATTTAAATTTTATATTAAAATTTGTGTAAAATATAAAATAAAATTTAATTATATTAAAATCTGTGAGAAGTTGTTTGTAAAATTGGTGGCTAAATAAATTTTGTGCAGCCGGATCCATGCCAGCGTGCCACGTCAGCCATCTGGGTCTGCAGGCGGCATGTGGAGCGTCGCTGCTAGCGAATTTCTCCGAAGTCTAGATGTAGTACATCAAAGAAAGCCTCTCCGATCTCCGATGCAAGCTTGCAGCCCGCCAGAATCGTGGGGGCGGCACTGCACAGCGCCGTTGGATCCGCGATCTTGTTTTAATCGGAAAGATACAAAATTTGGGTTTCTTTGAGAAGCCTGGTCGGTGCGAATTCATGGTGGACGGAGATCGCAGGTGGAGGGAATCTATGGGGTGAGTGGGGTTTTTGCTCTGCGCCTTTTGGTGTTTTGCTAGGGTTTTATTAAGGTGTTTGAAGATGAGGGCTATGGAGAAGAAAGAAGGCATGCTGGACGGTTAGCGCAGGTAGCGGGAATCCTGGGTTTTTATCTTTTCTTTTACGCCAATCGGAGATGCAGAGAACGAGGGTTGCTGAATGGTGAGTGGGTTTTGTTGTTAGGGTTCTTGGTAACTGCAATGCCTTGGAGAGACGCTGGGAATGAGTGGGGCTTTTGAGTGGGTTTCCTTGGGGTTTTGTTAGGGTTTTACGTTGGTTGAAAATGAAAGCGAAAGAGGATACTATAGCAAATGGACAGCAGAACAAACGAGGGAGAAAGCGTCCTTCTTCGTCGCCGCTTTCTCCCCCAGTACCGATATCTTTCTTCAAAATCATGATTGGGGATTTCAGAGACGTATTGGTATGCATAATTCTTCACTGTAACCTTTCTTTTCCTGCCTACGTTGAAATGCAACAATTTGTTCAGTTTTCCTTCTCAGGAGTTTGGTATAACCAGCAAAGCCAGGTAAAAGAAGGAGCTGTCATATATAAAATACCCCAAAAGGAGAAAAATTTAGAGGACATTAGGCATATTAACTTTGGGTCGTTGCAAATTAAAATCTTACATGAATGGTGATTTTGTGATATAAACAAGTGAAGATAACATTCCTGTGAATACTTTTTATTTTGAAGAATTGGAAATAAATTGGTTTCTCATCTTCTACATGTGTTTTTTTCTTTAATGTTTGTTTCACTTCTTTCAAATCTGCAGTTTGTGCCACCTTCAATTGCTATCACTCTGAAGGATATGGATGGGAAGTATGTAAATCTTGAAGATTCAGATAGTAATTCTTGGATTGTGAAGATGTCAATGGTAGAAGATTCCTTAGCTTTTGAAAAAGGATGGCATGACTTCGTTGTGGCGCATTCCATTTCAGTGGGGGAGTTCGTAATATTTACTTATGTTGGTGGATTGATGTTTACTGCACGAATTTTCGGGACAAGCTCCTTGGAGAGATTAAACTTCCCGGCTAAAATAGTCGAGAGCGGGAAGGAGATGGTAGTTGCCGAATTAAACTTTAGAAAGAAAAAAACTTGTAAGGCTTCGGATGATAAACATTGCCTTGCCTCCCACAATCCACTAAACTTGGAGAGGGAAAAGGAAGCTGCTCCATGTGATCTACCAAATGAAAATGCAAATGGGAATGATTCAATATGCAGAGTGGTTTCGGTAGTTCCAAGTACAGTGGGAAAATTTCTTCATCATCATACATGCACCAAAGTACACAACAAAGCACTTGAACATGATTCATCAAGTCTTGAAGACCTAATTGCTGTAAATGTTTTTGAGCTACCCAAATCAGACGGTGAAAGCCTTGCAGCAATTGGTCCTAAAAGCAGCAGAAACTGTGTTCAAGAAAAAAAGCAGGGAGCTGGAAAATCTGAGATTGAAGAATTGACACCTGGAGTGCAGGTAAGCAATGTTGAAGATACAAGGAGGAATAGTGAAAAGATGGGACCGAACTTTTCATATCATTTCAGGATGCTTGGCAATGAATCAGATAACAAAAATAAACCTGCTTTTTTGAATATCTCGGATTCAAAATGCACTACAAAGAAGGACTGCATTGAACTAGAGGGGTTTTCTGATAAACGTTCTCACAAAATAGGGTTGCGTGATAGTGTTTGTGAAAAAGCCACATACCACAAAATGGAGGAAATTGAACTGGAAGAATTTCCTGATGAACTTTTTGACAAAGCTGATTGTCTACATGATACTGTTGAAGATAAGCTGAAAAAATTTGCAGATTCTTTTGGCGTGGTTGAGCCTGGATGTGAAGATAGCTTAAGCGAAAATGACAAAGTAAACTTCCTTTTAGAAACTCATGCATCATGTGAAAGTGAAGTTCCACTTCCCTCCACACCCACTGTAGACTGTGCCAAATATAAGAAAGAAAATATGGAGCCAGCTAATGAAGTTGATACTCAGGTCAAAGGTAAACTGGTCTTGTTTAATCTTTTGCTTTAACTTCACAATATAATGGAGAACTTTATTTAACGAACACATTTTCTAAGAAACTTTCTTTTCCAAAGTGGCATACATGGATAAATTATGTGGTGGTCCTTGAAGTAGATATCTGTACTTTTTAAAATGTTACATTGATGTTGTTTCTTCCAGATTCAAATATATTTGAAGTTGGTCATTTTGATGGTCACCTTTAAAGGCAGGTCCCCTTACCATTCATGTCAACTTTAACCTCACATGTTGCATCTACAGAAATTCTATGCTTAAAATTCAATATTTCACATCATATATTTATTTCAAAGTAAAACAAAATAAATTTTATTTGACACCCTATGTAAATAACAAGATAATAACTAACTATACTTCATATGGTATATATTGTGCTTTATTGCATACCATACACGAATTTCAAGATAAAAAAATATCATTATTCGAGTTCAACTTTATTCATGTTAAAGTTAACCTGGCTAATAAAATGCTCACTAAATTTATAATATTGAGTGCTACACATAGTCATATAAGTAATTGATGCGGGATAATGTGAATGTGATCTTATTTTTTAGATCATCAAATCAATTGGTGGACACAAAATACAATAAATATATGTTTATCAACACAATTACGTAATAATCAAGAAACTTTATTTTGGCAAGTAGAATGATTTAAAATATCAAGAAAATAAATCCAAGGTTAAAAAGAATCTACCTACTCAAGTTAAGGCATGCGAATCTTAATAAGTCAGAGCCAAGTTGTATAGTAAAGGAGGTCTCACATTATTTAACCCAACAATAATTCTCTCTTAAATGATGTCAAGGTCTATCAAGGTCACACATACAAGCAAATTGAGGAACCACAATTATAACAATAACAATAGAATTCCGAAAGATTTTAAAAATAACAGTAACAATAGAATTCCGAAAGATTCTAAAAATAGGAGTTTAAGATTGAGCTTCTTGAATAGACGGATAATGGTCATTGAGAATAGAACTAGTGACTTGAGACTGTGGACAATCTGGAAGGTCATGAGGCATCGATTGAGAGTAGGCATGGAGAGAGAATGATCGGATGATGTAGTGGTGATCGCATGGCATATGTGTAATTGCGAGAGGGATGTTGAAGCTAGGGCAATGTGAATGCAATCACCGCTACTACACATAATCATATAAATAATTAATGCAGGACAATGAAAATGCAATCTTATTTCAAAGATCATTAACTCAAATGGTGAGCACAAAATACAACAAATATATGTTCATGAATACAATCACGTAATAATCAAGAAGCTTTATTCCGACTGGTAGAATGATTTAAAATATCAAGAAAATAAATCCAAGGTTCAAGTGTAAGGCTTGTGAATCTCAATAAATTAGAACCGAGTTGCACAGGAAATGGGGTCTCACATTATTTATTCTAACAATAATTATCTCTTGAATGATGTCAAGGTCTATCAAGGTCACACATACAAGCAAATTGAGCAACCATGATTACAACAATAACAATAGGATTCCGAAAGATACTAAAACTAGGATTTTAGGATTGAGAGTACTTGAATCGAGGGATAAAGGTCATTGAAAATAGAAATAATGATTTGAGACTATATGGACAATCTGGCAAGTCATGTGGCGTCGATCGAGAGCAGCCATGGAGAGAGAATGGTGACTAGATGATGTAGTGATGACCACATGATAGATGTGCAATTGTAGAGGGATGTTGAAGCTAGGGATTGATCAATGTCAGGCGCAATTAGATACGCTTGGAGAGGCGATGTCGGGTGCGTTGAGGAGCGCCGGGGTAGGGGCTTGCATGTTGGGATAAAGGCGGAGGGTGGTGGGGAGGCCTATGCGCACTTCGGCTATGCAAACATGTGGTGAGTAGGGTCACACATGCTAGTGGAGTCTTTTCAAGGAAGAGTGGATGTTTGTTGAGAAGGGTGTCACTAAAATCGAGATTTGGGCGTTGGGGATGCATAGAGGTAGGGTGCTAGGATTGTTGCGGTACCAAGCATATGAAAATTGCGGTAGTAGGAGCCGGTGTCTAGTGGAGGGTGTCACAAGCTTGGTAGTCTGATAGATGGGTGCATAGTTGCATGCGGGGGTCGATAGTGCTATGGCTTATGGGTTGTCGAGATGAGTGGAGGGATGGGTTTTGGATGTATCATGGAAAGAGACAGTGGGAGGGAGGTATGGAATTGAAATCTTGGTTTGACTTAACAAGGAATAATGGATTAAGAAAGAATTGGGATATGCCTTAAAATTGATATAAGGTATTTAGTTTTTATCCCCAAGAATCTGTTTTATCATCTGGGCTTTCAAGGTGCACTCAATAATAATGTGGTCAAATCTTTAGCACCGAAAATAATGCAGAGGAAGCCCAGCGTTACCACATGAAGATTTATCGACAAAGGCCATATACTTATCCTCCCTTGATAAAGGTGGGTGGGCAAGTACAGTAGGGGTCACAATTAGTCTTGCTTCAACAAGAGTTGCCTTTCTCGTATATTAGTACATTGGCATCTTCGAGGAGTTAAGGATCTATTGAATTGCTTGTGTTCCTCGGCCATCTGGTAGGCCTTCTTGAGCATGGTGACTTGACACAAATATGGTTTTCGCAGCATGTCTATTTAATCAAGCCTGAAACTTAAATAAGGTTGTTGTGAGGCTCTTAGTTTTTCCACATTGCATTATATATTTATCAAACTTCGTGATGTATTCAGTCACGATACAGGTTCCCCGAGTCAAATGCTGTTATTGATCGAGGAGTTGATCACGATAAGTAGTAAGGATATACTTCTCTTCTATGATTGTTTTGAACTTGTCCCAATACTCGCTCTGGTTCAGTTCGTGTCGCTGACTTTGACTATTGATTAATGAAGAGCCTAGCCATGCTTCATCTTAGCAAATAGAACTTTCATCGGATCACTCAAAACATACAATGGAAATTGTGGTTCAAATGGTTCAACCCATCCCCTTAACTAAATGTCTTAGTGTACAGTATCCCATCGAAACTCAAGGCTTCCATTTGACAGTGATGATAATTTTCATTAGAATCTATTCTCATGATAAGGATTAACAGGTTGGTGAAAATGCCTCCTAACAGTGGCACCTCTTCTAGGTTGATCTACCTCAGTCTTTGAAGTAAGGGAACATTGTCCTTCCTCAAGGCGAGCGATTTGATCCTCTATATCATCCAACTTACCTTTTAGACCAGATAGTAAGACTTTCAACTCAAGAACTGCCATAAGGTAAGCTAGATATAGTGTTTCTCAAATATGTACTAATGGCTATGTGATGCGGTATATGCCTAATAATGCACCTTAAAGACAATTATACTCTGATACCAAATGATGCAAGACGATGTGAATGCAACCTTATTTCAGAGATTAGTAAATCAAATAGTGAATGATCACAAAATATAGCAAGTTTGAGAACAGCTACATGTAATCAAAAAACTGTAATCCTATTGGCAACACTATTTAAAATATCATGAAAATAAGTTCAAGGTAAATAACAATATGCCTACTTTAGACTGGGGAATGCGGATTTAAATAAGCTACAATTAGAATACATAGTAAATTTAGATTTCACAATTATTTTACCCAATAACAATTATTTGTCAAAATAATGTTAATATCATGTGTGCGAGCAAATTGAGAAGCCTCGATTACATTAATAACAAAAGGATTATGAAAGATATCATAAGTAAGAGTTTGGAATAGAGATTACCTAAATCAATGGATCAATGATAGCTTAGAATAGTAGTGGTGATCTGAGTTGATACGGGCAATTTGGAAGGTCATGAGGCATCAATCTAGAGCAGCCATCGAGAAAATAGCAATGAGATGATGGATGTGACTGAAAGTGTGGTTGCAAAAGGGGTGCAAAAGATTGGGAATTGAGTATTGTTATGCACGATGAGGGGTGTCTGGATCGGGAAGTGGTGAACAGTCTGCTTAGGAGTGTTGGGGTAGGGGGATTGCTCATCAATGATGTAGACAAAAGGAACACCAAAGGATGCACGCATTGACTGTGTAAGCGCGAGGAGTGCGTGGTTGCACTTGTCGATGGAGTCGACCAATCGAGAGTGGAGGTTGCTTGGATGCTAACACGTTAGAGGTGTTGGGTTCTAGGCATCAAGGATGTGCGGAGACCAAGTGTTGTTGTCATCGAGGGGTAACAAGCATGCGGGAGTCATATGATGGGTGGGTGGCAACAGGGGAGTCGATGGCGTTGCAAGCGTGTGGGATAGCCTCGGGTTGTGCCATTGATGGAGATAGCGTGAGGGAGTAAGATTGCTGTGGAGTTAGAATCTTGGTTTGAGTTAGGAGAGGAATAATGGATTAAGAAAGTGTTGGAGAAATAATTAAAAATTGATTTGTGGTATTTAAGAATTCTTATCTAAGGCCTTAACTATCCTCTTCATCGAGATGTAACATGTTATTTTCAAACTTATAGTTTATGTTATTCCAAATTAATATCTTACTATATGTAGGGTCCTTCATATTGGTTTGATTACAATTTGATGCATAAAATATAGAAATAAAAGTGGATAAAAGATATCAAATAGTTTTGTCTCATAATGGATTACAATATATGATAACCCAAAAGTCGAAACCCTGCCCCAAAATAAATCAACCTTGATAGGCAAGAATCTTCAATCATGTCAATCATCCACCAATCTTGCCAATCTTCCAAATCTATCACTTCTCACCCCTCAACTAGATTGACACTACTTAATGAGATCTCAATTGTTGGGTGTAAAATTTGCTTGGGATCAATTGATGGTCCGATGGTATGGTATCCTCATCAGTAATAACCATGTTTACTGGTATCTTAGTGAAATGAGCATTGGTCCTATGTGAAATATATCCCAATACTTAAGGGGCCATACTGAATTTGCCATGAAATCAATATTTGTTTCAAAATTCCTTCAAGTCCAATGAAATAAATAAAACTACAATTTTGTTGTGTTCTGACCAAATTACTAAATTCTTGAATATGCATCATCTAGATTACATGATTTTGAGTTTACTTTTCATTTCTACTTATATGACTGACCTTCACTTTTTTATTTTTTCCTGATGTGTTGAATACCATGTAGTTTAAGCAGTATCTTTTTTGTTTATGTACTTGATTATAGTTTTATTTTTTGCATATAAGATGCTGAAAATTCTTCATGCTCACATAAGTTGAAATTAGTTTTTTGAGTATATTTATTTATTTTTTTATTTTTTTATTTTTATTTTTTAAGGATCTGTTCTCGCGGCTTCTCCATATATTGATGAGAACAATGTGACTCCCTGTTCATATCAGAAAAGTCAAACTGAAGTGACAATTGAAAGAACAGGGTCAGTTAAGTCTTCATCATGCGGTCGTCGAAGTTTCACCATTCAGTTATCTCATGATGTTCGCAATTTTCTTGTGAGTAACTTCTGGGACTATTATTTTTATTTCAGGTTTTTGATAATGTATAGTCTAAAATGTTGTTTGTTCATCTAAAAGGGTTTGTTTATAAGAATAGTACTATGGAGAACCTCGTGTTGAATGAGCATTGTATGCATGCCACATTCACTTTAGTTTTTATTCCTGGTAGAAGATATGCCACTTAAATATTATCTGAAGTAAGCATTTTGCACAGAAAAGTTAACTTATTCCTCACTAGATGAACCATGTCATTTCTCATTGTTAATATTCTTTTTATCTGATTTGTGGATATTTAATTGTTTATGTAGATCTTTTTTAGCATTTAAATATTATTTCCATCTTTTTTTTGGATGGATTTCCATCTAATTTTGATATATAATGTGGGTGGTGATGCATTGAAAGTTGAAAAAATGCTGGGATGAGTTACAATTAACATCACATACAGCACAAATTTTAAGCTAATGCAACTGTAGATGATGTTTGTTGTTCGATGCATGTGAGAATAGGAATACTACTGGTGTTCCCCACAATCGACTTGTAAGATTATAAAGTTATTTCTAGGCTATAACTCAATATGAGTTTAAATTTTTTAAGTTTGTTGGCAACTATTCCCGATTATCTCTAGAATAAAGGTGAAAAAGAGAATCCATGCTTCTAAGCAAATTAGCTTGCGTGTTAGGGGCCATAACTTACAATCTTATGCTTTTAGGTAAGTTGGTAAAGATTTTACATGAGTTTCATTTTCCTTTTTATTGCGCGATTGATTGGTGGTATTCGCGCAGGAGTTGCCGGAAGAATTGATTAGCGGAAGTAGGAGGCTTAAGCTTGAAAGAAAAGTGGTTGTTCTTGAGGACCCATTGATGAGAAGGTGGCCTGTTCTTTACCACCAGGGCATCAGCCATGTCGGCTTCATCGGCGGCTGGGTGGATTTCGCGAGAGCCAACTCTATCTGTAAAGGAGATGCCTGCGAGCTCGAACTCGTCGATGAGAAGGAACTCGTGTTCCGAGTGCAGATCAGAAAGGCATAGGGCCCATCTTCTGAGCTTTCATGCAGGAACTTCTCTTCAGGTTAGTTATCTCTCTGGCTTTTTGTATGTGTTTAATTATCGTATTGCGTCGCTGATGACACTCTCGTTGGTTTTAGTTTCCTTAACTAAGATTATCAGCTCCTTAATTACTTATGTTTATGATGTTATTTTCTTAATGTAAGATTTGTGTAGCACTTTAGCGGATTAAGCTAATTAAATTGAATTAATTTATGTTGGATTGCAAATAGAGTAGTAATGCAATACATCAAACACATACCTTGAAGCTTTTCTACCTTTGAAATTATATATACAAATAAATTATTACACATTATAGATACTTGAATTCAAAGAAGTATAAATTTGATGAGATAAAAAAATTTGTTTATAAAAAAAACAAATAATTTCATACATAAAATTCTATATTATCATAATTACATATTTCACATTCATTTCTTAAGTATCGCATTTTAAAAGTTAAAAAAGTATGTATAGTGTAATATTTTGTATCTATAATATAATATTTAAAAATAAGTATGTAACATCTCGTAACTCAAATGTAGAGGTATTGTCCGCTTTGGCTTTAGAAAAATTACGTGATTTGAGTGCTTTTTGGGAGATCACCCATTTCAGTGCTGCTCCAACCCAAGTACGCTTAACTACGGAGTTTTTCATCATTAGCCTCACGGTTTTGCTTTAAAAGGTGTCTCTATTATTTTAGATCACGTTATTTACTTATACAGTTCAGGATTTTCCATCATTTCTAATGTGCCTCTCTCGTCACTCATTATTTGGCCTAGAAACCTGTAAGGAGTCGCACTCTACACCAGTGATTTCCTCCTCTTGTAATATCACCCGGCGAATGCTCCTCCGCCCTCATAAGCTACGGGCATCACAAATATGTAATATGTAAATATGATATTATAAAGTATTATGTATGTAAATTTCTCAAAAAAGAATTAATTTGGTACTTAATAAGCAATAAATTGACTTCACAAAATTCAAGAAAACAGGCTGCCTTGATGGCAGTTTGAGTGATCAAGAACTAGAAAAAATTAGTAATTATCTTCTGAAGATTAAAATAAGGATAAATTGCTTTAATGATTTTTTCATATGGATCTGAGAAATTTGAATTGTTTCACTATTTATATTGGGATTTTATTTCAAGTGAGCACTGTTTTCTTGGTTGTTAAAGCTTTGTGGTTGTTTTGTTATAATTTTTTGGGATACTTATTTTCATACTTATGCTACAGTAAATTTATACTTTTTCAAATTATTTATTCATGATAAATTATAGGAATAATTACATACAATATATTATTAAAATTAAATAAAATTATATTTTTTATATAATATTTTTAAAAATTATGAAATAAATTATTGATATATTCTCATGAATTTTGCTCTATTGTATATAGTTTACATGCTCATAATAAATATTAATATTTCATTAAATTGAATTTTAAATAGATTATATATATAATTAATTGAGAAAATTAAAATTTGAAAGTTTCGAAATTAGGATATAAGATTTAGTTTTTGGAATGTTAGGTTATGATTTTATTTGTTAGGATTTTGAGTATAATAAGATTTTATTCAAAAATAATTTATAAATTATAATTTTTTACAAATAGAATATGATATATGTAATTGCCTTTAAATTATATTGTATAAAATATAGAGTGAATGAAAATTATGTTTAACCCACAATTCTGGTGTGTTCTGTGTGATATTTTTGTAATTTATGGTTTGCAAAGTGTTATAAAAGTGTTCTTGGTGTAATTTATTAAATATTAATGTGTGATATGAAAATAATATTTATTGTAATATGTAGGTAATTATTTTAATTTTTTAATATTTATCTAGAAGATTAATATTACCCAAAAATAGAAAATAGAGTGCAATGCGTAATCTTTTGGGACTCTACGGAATATTTGTATTTTGTGAGTTGTTTTTATGTATGTGATATTATGATTCGTGAGAAAACTTGAATAATAATATTAAATAAAATTAATAATTATATTAAAAATTATGTAAGTGTAATATAAAATAAAATTTTTATATTAGAATTTTGTATAATATGAAATTTTTTATTTGAGGATTATTGTGAAATAAAATAGGTGGAAAAGAAATAATTAAAATTCATAAATCAATATAAAAA
Source organism: Apostasia shenzhenica (assembly GCA_002786265.1). Classification (NCBI taxonomy): domain Eukaryota; kingdom Viridiplantae; phylum Streptophyta; class Magnoliopsida; order Asparagales; family Orchidaceae; genus Apostasia; species Apostasia shenzhenica. The sequence continues at coordinate 4,282,479 of KZ451932.1, read as the reverse complement.
TATATATAATTCTGATTGTATTGTCTAAAAAATGATTAAGGTTCACAACTACAAGCACAAAGAAAAATTTGTTTGGCTCTGTTTTCTCATTAATTTTATGCACATTTGATTTAATATTATATTATTTTAATATTATATTAAATTATTTATATGTTATAATATTTAAATATTATTTTTTAGTAATAATTTTATGATTTTTAGAGACATTTAATTCAATATTATTTTAATATTTTTTATTATATATTATTTTCTATTATATTATACATTTTATATTACGTGGATGTAAATAATAATTTTATAATTTTTATAAAAAATATTTATACATCATTAATTAAATAATTATTTTTTTAAGATAATATTATATAATATTTGTATAATAATTTAGACCAAATATTTTTTATGATTATGTATATATCATTAAATTAAATAATTTATTTTTTCAAATAATATAATATAATATTAAAATAATATTAAATCATGTCTTTTAATCTAAAATTAATGTGATATGTTAAGTGGAAAATATTCGGACCTATTTGTCCGTAAAGTTTAATTTTAAATAATATTAAAATTAAATTTAAATAAAAATATTTTTTATTAAAAATTATAAATAATATAAAATAAAATTAATTTTTATACTGAGATATATAAGAGATTAGAAATATAATTAATTTTTAATATTAAATCTTATGAATAATGTGAATTATCAGATTAAAATTAATTAAGTTTATTTTCAACTGGATAAACAAACAGGGCCCGTTTATCTGGTTTAATTTTAATCTGATATATCACATTACACATAAAATTTAATATTAAAAATTAATTTTATTTCATATTTTAACTTATAATAATTTATATCACATTCCTCATATATCTCAATATAATAATTAGGGTAAATTTCACCCAGGTTTTTGAGTTTAAGGGTTATTATGACACAGATCCACGTTTTTAAATTTAAATCATGAGAGTCCCTAGATTTTCAAAAAATATCATCTGGGTCCTTTTTAATTTTTTTATTATTAAAAAATATACAAAAATACCATTATACCCTTACCCTCCCTCTCTCCACCGGATCCGGCTGTCGCGCTGCCCCGCGCCGCCGCCGCCGGCGTCGTGCGGTGGATGCGGCCGGCGCATGTGTTGCTGCGACGCGAGCCACCGGTGCGCCGGCTGTGCTTTCGCGGGCAGCGGCCGCGGCGCTGTAAGCGGCGAGCAGCGGTGTCGCCGGCTGCTTTCGCAGGCCGCAGCGGCC
>KZ451932.1:4237245-4280236 GCA_002786265.1 Apostasia shenzhenica | reverse complement strand
CCGGCTGCTTGCGTTGACCACTCGTTTGCGCCGCTAGCGGCCGCTACTCGGGCCCTCGCTGCTCCGCTCTGGGCGCTAGCGCGGTCGCTGACCACTGTTCTGCGGATACGGGCAAGCGCCGCGCGCCGGCGCCCGTGCGGCGACGACGAGCGCCGCTCGCCGACCAGCCGGGGGGGGCAGCCGCAATTTACGTCTTGCCCCGTGCCGGCTGCAATCCGTGGGCAAGCGCTCCGCCACAGCTGGCCTGCCGTGCAAGCGCTTGCGCCTCTCGGGCGAGCCGCGCGCTGGCCGCCCGTCGGCCCGCGCTGCGCCCTCGAGGGGCGACCAGCGCGCGCGCTCCGTGCCGCGCTGCGGCCCGCTCGGGCGAGCCGCTGCGCTCAGCGTCTCTCGCAGCCGCCTCGCGCAGCGGTCTCCGCCGCCGGCGGGGTCATGAGGCCGCGCGAGGCTGCCTCCGGCGGTTCAGGGCAGCGCGGTGATCACGCGGCTGCCGGATCTAGTGGAGAGAGAGTAGGTAAGAGTATAATAGTAATTGTAATATTTTTTAATAAAGAATAAATAAAAAAAAGACCCAGATGATATTTTTTGAAAACCTAGGAACCCCGATGATATAAATTTAAAATTATGGACCTGTATGATGATAACCCTTAAACTCAGGGACCTGGCTGAAATTACCCCAAAAGAAAAACCAATCTGCCCGTCTTCTTCTTTCTTCCTTCCCTTCCCATCTTCCCTATTTCATCGATTTCGAGCTGTCGCTCAATCTGAGAAACCATAGTACTACCCGCCTCGTTCATCTCGTTGTACGTCTCTTCCAGATCTCTTTCACGGAGACAATTCAAGAGTTTTCAGTCGATATATCCAGCGATCGCCTGTTCCGGTCTGGAGAATCAGGCTTTCTTTCCAGCGCCAAGGGCTTTGCAGGAAGAATAAATATCTGGTTTTTGATACGAGGACCGTCAGATCGTATTCCCAGGATCGGCAATTCATTCTGGGCGGTTCGCTAGGCTCTGATCGCGATCGGAGCGCGCGAGGTCGCTGTGATTTAGGGTTTGTTGTTATCTGGTTTGGGGAGATGGATAACAGCCGGAGAGCGGTGGAAGCTTACTGGAGATCGCGCATGATAGATGGAGTGACAGCGGACGAGGATAGGGTCGCGCCGGTCTACAAGCTAGAGGAGATCTGTGAGCTCCTCCGCACTTCGCATGTCAGCGTCGTGAACGAAGTCTCGGAATTTATCCTTAAGAGGCTAGATCATAAGAGCCCTGTTGTCAAGCAAAAGGTCCGTTGGATTCCTTTTTCTGCTTTAATTTACGTCTTGTGGTTCTTTTTCGATTCTGTTGATAGTTACCTAAATGTGTGATAGTTACCTATATGTGTGATAGTTAGCATATAGTTTTGGAATTAGCTGAGGTTTTGATGTTGAAATTATCGTAAAGAATTCCTTTTGCATGGGGATTTTATACTTAGATTTGATGTTCAAACTTGCAGTGATAGGATTCAAATAAAGTCCCAGAGATATTGTGATAATGCCATTTCTTGCTTGTATTCCCATCCTTCTGAAAGTTCAATTGACGTAATCATCCTTCATATTGTGAACTTCCGTTTTTGAATTCCTCTTGTTAATGGTCATTTTCTTGTAAGATTCTGAAGAATTGTTCATGCTTTTGGCATTGCATGTAGAGAATTGCTAAGAATCTATGTTCTTTATAATTATGAGTTTGTTCCTCTTTCAATTGATGACAGGCTTTAAGGCTCATCAAGTATGCGGTGGGAAAATCTGGCTCAGAATTCAGGAGGACAATGCAACGACACTCTGCTGCAGTACGCCAGTTGCTTCATTACAAGGGCCAATTGGATCCCCTGAAAGGAGATGCCCTTAACAAAGCTGTTCGTGATACAGCTCAGGAAACTATCGCTGTACTATTTGCTTCTGATGATAACAAAACTGCAACACCAGCGGAAAACATCAGTAAGAGAATTGAAGGCTTTGGTAATACAAATTACGAGATGCCAACAGAAGAGAAGAAGTCTTTTCTCAGTGAAGTAATGGGCATCGGAAGTACATCTATTATTCAGGGTCTAACTTCTCTTGCTGTTTCACATTCAATGAAGAAAAATGACAATGGGACATACAGGAGCCCCAACCTGCGCAGATCTCTAACTACAGAGATAGATAACCAAGATAGATATGAAGCAGTAGGTGAGCATCATGATGAAGTTTGGCATTCCTCTAAGTTGTCAAAAAATATGGGATCTGGAAATTGGCATCCAGATTCAAGAAGTAGCTACATGAATGGCGCAGTTAATGAGAATGATACAGCTAATGAGAGTAATGGTTCAAGTCATGTGGGGGTTAAGAGTCAGGAGGAAAGGCTTTTGGAAACAGTTGTCACTTCAGGAGGTGTGCGTTTGCAACCTACACGAGATGCTCTTCAGGCTTTTCTTACGGAGGCCTCAAAGTTGGATGCATTGGCTATGTCTCACGCAATTGAAATAAAGCTTCAATCTCACCTTTGGCAGGTAACGTTACTGAGATTTTCTTATTTTTTGCTTAAATGCATTGTATTGATTTGCAAATTATATTGTCTAAAACTAATTTTTCTCTTAATGAGATGAGTATGCTTTAGATTAATTAAAAGATTTATTACATTTTTTGCCACATATTACAAAAAAAAAAGTACTTTGGTGGATTTGCGTATGAAAACTGTAGTAAATGATGCAGTCCTCCACCCAGTCAGCAGTCTGAAAGAAACAAGCGGTTGGAAATATGTTTTCTATTTCATTCTCTGTAAATTGCCTGTGCAGGGAATTTATACGGTACTTTCTGTTCACAAGTTCAACCATTGAGTACCAGGATCAGAAACAATGAGAAGTGAGAAATCTAGTGAACATTTTTATTTATATATATTGACTTTATGGAATATTAGGCCTATTGTGGAGACCATAAAATTGTTCTCTTAATCATAAGATGCAATTGTTTTGTAGATCTTCAAACCTACACAACTATCAAAGTGATGACATCTTCAGATGTTATAGTAATTTTTAGAAGTGAATTGACTGGGTATACACGATCAGTCTGGCCTTGTTAAAGATTGGGAAATTAGCTTAATTGCACTGAGGTTTGGCTCAAACTAAATTGGCACCCTTTAGCTTTTAATAAGTATGTAATTGAGCTGAGCTTAATGAAGATAAGGCCTTATGTCGCTGGAACCTATTATCCATCAAGTGAAAGACGAGCTAAGGTCAAGCTCGATCAGGTTCGAGTATCCTGGTCCATCTCATGCCAATTTCATGTGCTGAGACTGAGAGCAATGTGGCTTGACTGCTTGCCACCATATTCCCCTCCTTTGGCTGGCTTATTCACAAATAGTTGGTGAATCCTAAGCATGGTTCCTTGTACATGGTTTGAAATCCCCTCCTCCACTTAGATTGGTCATTTGTACTTTTGAGTCAGCTAAGCTTGGATTAAATTGGCCACCCTCGATCACCATTAAAACTTCATGGTTATTGCGTTACTCACCTTTAATTATGGGAGCTGATTCCGATTTGTTGTGGCCATCGTTGACCTGCTTGGCTTGTTTAAGCTTGCTGATTGGTGAATCCTGGGCTCCAGTCTCGTAAGAGTGCATGTTTTGCTTCCTCTCAACTTTCCATTCATCTTCTACCATCATCTTTTTCCACCATGAGTTGGACTTCGTTGTATTGCTTCTACCAGCTGATGTGGGACAGATGAGTAATGATGCAGTTTTAGAGATCAGCAAAATCATATGTAGTAGAATGGTCGCAAATTAATGTTAAAATTTTCAGGAGTCAATTTTGCAATGACTGAAAAATCAATTAAACCCGCAAAACCAATTACTTTCAAAATTTTAAATAAATTATATCAAAGGTAATTGAAAAATTACCAATTCAGATTAGGGAGCAATTCGGTTTTCAACAAATCAGAAATGGGGTAACAGGAATATGAAAACTCACGATATTTAACCAACAATAATTAAATTGACTCAATAATAAAAGGGCGCACAGGCGGACCAAGTTCGAGCAAGTCACAGGCGAGCAGAATAATCCAGAGTATTTGATTTAACCAAGTTAAAGGTTGCTGAAGTTCGTACCTGAGTCAGATAATCCAGGAACCACGATGTAATTTTCTCAAATTAGGGCTCGGCAGTTGTGGAGGTCTTGGGTGCTCGGGCATGCGTGTATCGCGTGAGCGGCGCGGAAGCGAGTCGCGCGCGCGATGCAGGACACGTGTGGTCGCGGATCGATCGCTGCTGGGCCCACGCGGGCGCGGGGCAGCAGTGGCTTAGCGCGCGTGGGCATGGGGAGCACTCGAGCCCAGCCAGACGCTCGGGCGCGGGGCGGGCACTAATGCAGGGACTGGGCGCGGGGAGCGCGCGGGCGTGCGCTGGTGCGGGAGCAGACGCGAGCGCGGGCTGGTGCGGGATGCCGCGCACGCAGGGCGCAGGCGCGTCGGGAGAGTCTCTCGTGCACGTCTGGCGGAGCTACACGGCGATGTTGAGTGGAGTGAGCGGAGAATGAGATAAGGTGAATGCTTAGGGGTATAAGATGAATGGAATCGAACCCGGAGTGAAGAGCTGGAGCGGGTGGAGTTTAGGGATTCTCACCCAAGGCCCAAACCCTTCCCTATCCGGGATATTGATTCATTCTAGAATCAGATAATCCCAAGGGAAAATTCAAATCAGATTCATTCAGCATTAAAAAAAAGAATAACAGGGAGGCATTTATATAGACCTCCATACAAACTGACTCAATAAAGAAAAATACATAATGTAATAAATTCCTTGCACAAACGAGAAAATACTAGATAACATGCCTAAAATAACAATCACAGAAATAGAAATAACTAATACAAAATAAATGCAGGAAATAAAATCATCACAAAATGGAATCTTCAATCAATCAGAATGAATGAGAGATTACCAATCCATCGAGTAAGCAATCCGCAGCATCCATCTTTCCAAATCTGTTCTAATAGTCAGTCGATTTAGATCGAAGCAGTGTGGCTAGATCTCGGCCTCGACGATAAACTCTGCCAGGAATGAATCGACTGTTGATCGTGGTGTCCCCACCACCAGCATACTCGATGAGTTTGTTCTTCACCTAGATGCTATTCTTCCCCCATAGCAAATGGCTTCGCATCAAGGGCATCCATGTGAGATCAACGTCATAGGTCTACTCTGCCCTAAACAAAGATTTGCCATTGCATCGCTCTACTCAATTCTAAGTTGGGCCACAACTCTTGTGATCCCACCATTTTTTCTCCTTCATTAGCTATTAGCCCTATTGTTGGTGGTTGGGGGGGAGGGGGGAGCTACATTCCCCAGGCTTCTTTCCCAGCTTTCCTCCCTTACTCAGCTAGGTTTCATCCATCCATTGTCACCTTGAAAATGGATCTTTCTATTGCTACACTTTAGCGTCTATAGTTCTGTTCCCCAAATTAAAATTTGTTGGATATGATATTGTTCTGTAGTTGTTTTGCTTGGGCTGCTACACAACTTGAACTACCTTTGATTTGTGCAGTGTTGGCTACTCGTAGGTATGTTCTACTACTCTCGCAACAATCAGTTGTGTTTGGCTGTCCCTTTATTTTGTCTTTTTTTGTGTTCTTGCTTTCCAGTTTTTAGTATTTTGATGCTTGCGGGTTACTATGGTCTATTAGCTAACTATTTCTTCGTCTCTTGCATTTGGAGCAATAGGCATGATTACAGAGTCTCCCGTACTAGTAACCGGTTTGCTGTTATTCGGCCTTGTACTTCATTCTTTTAATAGTCTTGGTCGTGATTTCCTGTTGTTGTTGTGATTTGGTTTCGGTTTTCACTGCAGTGAGCATACTTATGTCCAACTTTCTCACATTCATAACGAAGAGATGTGATGCTTTCATGCTCAAAATATTGAAAGAACTAACCAACTGATCCCCTTATTGGTTGAAGTGGTTCCTTCATACTTTGACACATACCCATACATATGGACCAATATCATGCTTTGCTTTGTAGTGTATTGATCAATTAACGATCTCCCTGCAGTAGCTGCTATCATAACAGCAGTACTATGACCCTAGCATTCAGTTGGCTGCCCTGGGAATCTAACCTATAGTGATGTTGCTGCATTAGCCTTTGTTGAAGCTTGGAGGTCTGAAAGCATGCATTCATTCTTCCAATCCAATTGCTTGACCAGCTGCGGTCTACAACCACAGGATGTTGTGATCTGCTTCTTTGGAAAATTTGATAGTAAAGCATCCATGCCCAATATCCATTTCTCCATGTCTCCCCACTTTCTTTGGTCCTCTACACAGATAATTATGTAGGGGTGGAAGATCAGCTGCAGTGTGGGCTGCGAACAAGTGAAATGAGAAGAAGGCCTAGAATAAGAGAGAAAAAAGGAATGACATGAGGAAGATCTAGGGATTGCGGCGCTTGGCATGCATTGGCATGATCCCAACACTTAGCTTAAAAATTAGTGACACATTTTGTGATGGACTAAAATACTTACAGTTGAGAATGCTTCACGTGCTTGGTGGAAGTAGTGCACATTATTCAGTTTTTGAATTTGTTGGACACTTAGAACTCCTGTCATAAATGATTAGTGACTGCTTTCATCATTAATGCTTTTTCCCTGCATAATGTTGCTTCTATTCTTGTTTTATGTTCGCTGGTAAGTAGCAATATAGATGTCATTTATCATTCTTGTTACTCTTGTGTTACTAAAACCTTTGTTTACATTGGTTTGTTTACAGGTCCGGATGAAGGCAATATGCATCCTTGAATTAATTTTGAGAAAAAAGGATGATGATTATTGTTCTATTATAGCATCTTACTTCAGTGAAAATAGTGACCCTGTCATCAAGTGCTGTGAATTACCTCAAACTTCATTGAGAGAAAAGGCAAACAAAGTAAGTGGTTTTTTCTATGACGATAAGGTTCTATAGTTTCCTTTTTAAATTTACCAATTACTCCGTGTTGTTTGCAAGAATGCCTTTTATAGTCTGTATTGACATTGTGATAGATCTGCTTGCTTCTTGTGTTTTACAATGATATGCTGAAAGTGGGGTAATGCAGATACACTTGTCAAATGTCTCTGTGAAGAAAATTATGTTTCCGTTAATCACGTTAGTTCTTGCTAAATTGCTTTTATTTAGAATCTTGCTTCCAAGCAGAGTGAACTAGCTGGTGTTGTGGTTGTTATGACTTGTGAACCAGTATAATCTTGTCGGTTTTGACAAAAACAATTTTATTTTTTGTATCAGAAACAATTCTTCTCAAGTCTAGCCTGATAGATATTGCTCATTATGTTAAAGGGCATTTAGCTTCATGCCACTCAAAACTTTTAGGCCCTGTTTATCACGTAGACTAAAGTCAGGACCAAAATGATACTAGTTTAAAAAAGAACAATAATAATAATAAATAAATTTTTTTAATCATTTTACACAAATTTTAATATAAAAAAATATTATTTTACTTCACATAATAATTTTCAATAAAAATATCTACTTATTTCACATCTTATACCAAAATATTTGAATTGAGTATTTTGATATAGGATGTGAAATAAAATAATATTTTTTTTATATTAGAATTTGTGTAGAATAACTAAAAAAATTTATTTATTATTATTATTGTCATTTTTTAAACTATTATCATTTTGGTCTTGATTTTGGTCCTCGCGCCAAACAGGGCCTTAGTATTGTATTCTCTTTCAAATATATGCCACTCAATTATTTAAATTCTCTGTGGGTGATATACAAAATTTTTTGTGGTATGTACATAAATCTCCCTAATTATAAATAGGTGGATGGATAGATATATTTACATCTATCTACATATACTTGTTTATGCATGTGTGTGTATGTAAGCAACATGTGGCAGAAACAGTTTCCTCTGAAGTTGCAATTCTGGTACATCAGCCCATTTGTTTGATTGAGTTGAATTGTTGTAAGATTTTATCTCAATCCTGCAGCCCTTTTTAAATGTTGATCAACATATTGCACACTGTTCTTGAATTCTTGTTTTTTTACATAGTATTTCTAGGGCAGTGTTGCTCACTCAGTCTAGTGGGGAAGGAGCTTGCATGAGGGGGGTCCTAGGTTGGAACCACACCACTGTAATTTTCAAGATGGGTGGGAGAAATTGAGATTAAAAAAAACACTTTGAGAGCACCATATCCGGCATTTTAAATAAGTTTGTTGGACATTTTTCCAACCTTTTATAGTCTCTCCGTGATGGGGAGAGTTATATGTTTCAATTGTTGTAGTAAAGCATTGTCCTTCCACCTTCAGGTCCTTAGTCTTTTGGATGGTGATGCTAGTCATAAAGTGGTAAATGAAGGGCAAACCACTGATGCAAAACTCAGGCCAGGTACAGTTGTCGAATTGCCTGATTTGATCGATACAGGTGACCCAGATGGTGATATGGCCAAAACTTCCACTCAGAATCCTGGTAACCAGAGCTTTGAAGATCTGACAGCTTCTCCTTCAGTTGATCTATTTGCACCTGCAGTACTTTCAGATGTAAGCACCAGCACAAACAAGAAGGAGGAGGATGACCCATTTGCAAATGTGTCGTTTCACATGGCTGAAGAGAAGAATCATAATGACATATTTTCGGGATTGATAATTGAGGATAAGAAATCTGATGAGGTGATGAAAATGCCTGCTGAAATCCCGGCTGAGTTTGATATTTTTGGTGCTCACTCCGGTCAGTCTCAGAATGATGACGCAAGAAATGTGCATAATCTGATGGCTGGATTGTCGGTTTCTCAAGTGAATCAACAGAGTGAGCTTCCTAGCAACGGTGTTTTTAACAGTGTGCTGGATTCCAATGCTTACTACCCTGTGGCTACCATGCAGCTTAACATGCAGCCCAATATTATGTTCAGCCCAGCTTTCACAACTCAATCCATTAATTATGGTGCAATGGGAGCTTTCATTGCTCAGCAACAGATGCTATTTCAAAATTTTGGGAATAGTAGTCGTGGATATAGTAGTTCTGATGGCATTTTGAAGGATGCAGGTTACACTCCACCACTTCCTGACATTTTCCAGTTATCAAGCAATCCGATTCAAACCCATAGTACAGTTATAAGCACCTCAAAGAAAGAGGAGACTAAGGCTTTTGATTTTATTTCCGTGAGCTCTCTAACCTTCAGCCATAAATGAACTTCTTACTGCTAATCTATCTTTTTCTCATGTGTTAATTAATCTCATAGTGTTCTTTATGATAATGAAGTTGGTAAGTCTGGTATCAAAATCAAAACTGGAATTTTGGGACATAACTAAGTTTTATGTCTAATGATTCTTTTTTTTTTGTTTAAACTATTTTTTTTTGTATTGGATTTAACTAAACCAAAATTTTCATCAAAACTTAACCTTAAATTTGAAGGTTTTAAAACTCAAACTTGAACCTTAACTAAGGCTCTACTTTAGCTAATGGATCTTTACATGCAACAGTTTTCACATAGAATCATGTGACTTATATAATTATTTTTCAAGAATTGCTCGAGGCCATTTCAACTCAAGCCACATTATGTTATACTATGTAATAACTTTGTAGGTCTATTCTACAAGCACTTTAACCTGTTGACGATGGTTTAGGTTTCTGTCTTAAAAGGGAAAATAAACATGCTTATGCTGCTTAAGAACTCAGATTGAGCAGTATATGGATGGTCTCATGCTAAAAGTTCCCCATAAACTGTTTGATAGTCAGGCTACGTTACCATGATTAACATCTACCTAAATATAACAACAAAAAGATCTCAAAGTTGTGCGCAATCCCTTGCAAAAAGTAGCTGAAGATATGTTTTTAGAAGGTATAGACCAGGCTACCAATAATTCATCTACCAAACAGGTCGAAGGGATTTAGGTTTAACCATATTTTATAGTTTGTTTGATAGCAGATGCAGAAGTTAATTCATGTTTTATTTGTCTTTTTATTTATTTTCCCCATGGCAGGAGCATCTATCGTCAGTTCGTGATTCAAAGAGAATACATTGAATTATGTAGGATATAAAAAAATAAGAGAGATGCACTGTAAGGATTTTTCTCCTTTGTACTGCTTGTTGCTACAATTTTTTTTAGCAATCTGGTCTAACTTACCCTTAATGGAATGTTTCACAGCTTAATCTACATAAATCTTCTTTCAGACGAATGAAGATCTTGCAATCAGATGCTGCAGAGGGAACTAAGTATGATCTGTGAAATTATTAATACTTTACAGGTTCTCAGATTGTTCATTACTCTCGTCTCTTTTGGATGGTCATTATTTTGTATGAAGTTTGATTTTCCGAGTCATGTATAATGTACGTTAAAAGTAAACAAGATTTGACGACAACTTTTATTTGCAGCATTTAGTACGACATGTGAATGTGTTGTGATGCAAGTTTCTAGTATTGTCGAAACATTTGCATGCTCAAATTGCTATACAATTCGTCGCTCTGTTTATTCGATTTTATGTTGTAAGTTGAATTTATTGTTATATTCGACATGATACATTCTCTGTGGCACTTCTCTTAGCTTTGGAAAAACTTTTACGTTAAGTACCAGGGATTCCATGCCTAAAGCTTCTCATGCAGGAGAAGTTATTGGGTTCGGACGGCACACCGTCCGGAACTCAATCAGAGGGCGCCACGTGTGCCATACAGCTGGGTTCGGGCACACGTGGCGCCCTGTAATTGGGCTCGCGCACCCAATAATTTTTCCTCATGCAGTGTTAAAGGATATATATAATATTGTATTATATTGCCAATTTATATTTTTTGCATATTATATGCATGCTAGTGATTGATAATCAATTTTAGATTATTGGCATGTTGGATTATATATTGCTTGTTATATGTATATTGTTTCGAATTATCTTGTCATATTTTATTTATATTATTAGTATTTGATTTTGAGGAATTAATATGTGTGTGTATTATATAATAATTATAATTCAAGAAGAAGGCATGCAAATTTACTAAGCAAGGATATTGCAAGCTATTAAATATAGTGTTTTAGGATATTTTTGTTTAAATTATTTTCAAAAGTTGTTTGTAAAAACGAATGTTTTCAGTCTTTTTATTGTAACTTATTTATTTTTTAATTTTATTGGAACTTCCGTTCAATTTTAAAAAAATTAATACTTTTAAGACAATCAGATAAAAAAATAATTAATTCTATACAAAATAAAAATTATTTTATATTTTATTTTACACAAATTTTAATATTAAATAATTATTTTATTCCACTTTTAACATAATTTTTAATAAATTAATTAATTTTATTTCACATTCTCACAATATTTAGTACAATTAATTCACTTTAATTTATTTTAAAAAAATAGCAAAAAATTAAATTAAATCATTTATTTTCTATTACCAAACAGAACTTAAAATTTTTCTAATGATTCTTTTTGTCTTTTGTTTAAACTATTTTTTCTTGTATGGGATTTAGCCAAAATTTTCATCAAAGCTTAACCTTAAATTTGAAGGTTTTAAAACTCAAACTTGAACCTTAACTAAGGCCAGTTTCTTGAAATAGAATTTATTCCTTTTTGTTTTCCCATTTTCTTTATCAGTATTACATCCATAACTATAAACAAAATTCCGCCCAACAGCCATGAAAACTATTTATGTACATCAAAATGTCATTAAATGCAAAATCTAACATGAAAGCATGATTCTAAAAGCAGTAATTTAACGAAATTAATATCAACAGCAAACAAACGCAAAAAAATTTCAATAATTCACAGAACTACATACGGTAGAGCATCGACAGCCTGCACTCGGCTGATGAACAGTTATCAAATGGTATAACTGCAGCTCTTGGCATGATCAATACCTGGTCCAGGGCAGAAAACTTGAAAATCAAACTGTAGAGTTCTGCAGATCAGCCAGCCATTTCTTTTTCAGGTGCTAAGTTTTTAGATCAGCCAGCCATTTCGACGTCGGTGGCTCCACTTTTTTCATCAAAATTGGATTGCATGGCTGCGATGAGATCCTGGAATTGCAGAGGAGAGTGGCGAGCAGCATACTGGAAGAATATCTGCAGCAAAAACAATGAGACAACAATTTTCAAACTAACAATAGGAAAGGTGACCATAAAGGAGACCACTAGATTTATGCATCTAGTACTCTAAACCCCTATCTGGGGCGAAGACCAAAATAGTAATAGTTTAAAAAATAATAATAATAAATAAATTTTTATTACATTCTACGTAAATTTTAAAATAAAAAATATTATTTAATTTTACATACCCAATTATTTTCAATATTACATCTTAGATCAAAATACTCGATCAAGTTGTGGATTTTTATTACAAAATAAATAAACTGTAGGTTGGTTATGTGGTTTTGCTACATCAGCTTGATGAAGTTGTGGATTTTCCTTATTCTTTGAGAATTTCTTTGATCAAAATCAAAGGGCTGAGATCCTCCCCACAAAAATCTTTCATGCGATAGTGATGATCACATATTGAAGTGCCATTAAATTAGAACATTAATTTTATTTGAAGTTTTCTCAAGCTTTGATCAAGTAGAATTCTTTGTCAATGAGGCGATTCCTTCGACGGTTCATTACTTTGTCAAAGAGGCGTTTCTCTTTTGTTTGTTACTTTTTCTTACCTCCTGATGTTAGGGGTAAAACAACAAGATTGTAGAATCAAATCTTCTACTTTAGCAATGCTGATGAAGTACTGAATTGTCCATTTAGCTATCGGACACACGAGATAGAGACATTTTCAACAAGGATCAAACAATCCATCAGAACATCTAGTAGTGGGAATGGACATAAGCAATCAAATGACCAATTAGACCATATGATGCAGCACTAACTGCACGACTATTTTGAAAGTTGTATTCGTTACATATATATATATGCATACATGTATATATATATACCTTTTATACGCCAACATTTGAACTACTTTAAGAGTGTGACTTCCTGTAATATCTTTTTGGACACTTTTGAAGAATAGCAAAATTTCTCTCGGTGCAACCATAGTTTTCCTTGTATTTGGGGTATTCTATATAAGGTCTTCTTTTTTGTTTGTTATTCTCTAATTTTGGATCAGATTTTCTAGAGTTGCTATGTTTTTTGATCTACATTGTGTGGAATGTTTTCTATGGCCTGGTGTAGTGTTGCAAACGGTTTTTCAATTTCCAACACAAGATCCCTAGAAACAACTTTTGTTTTCTATGATTTTCAACCAAAATGTGACTTGGCTTACAAGAAAGCGTAATATACTCTTTTGCTGCCTACTAACATGGGAAAAGCAAGATATGATTTTTTTGCAACAATGTAATGACCAAAGTGATGAATCTACAAAAAAGGGACAAATTTTGCAACAAACCTCAAATTATTGAGACCAAAAAGCCTATTCCGTTATATATACTTGAAAGCTAAGAACTAGGTACAAAATTTTATAGATCACTTAGGAACTAATTTATCAGTAAGGAAACACGCTAAGGGAAAGGGCCTAACATATCTAATAATTTGGATCAGGATGAACCTTTGAGTAGCTATCTGCAAAAGCACGAGCCCGGTTTGCTCTGCTGATGAATTTTATGTCACCTAACTGTAGTTTCCCATCAGCGATCCTCACACTTTCATCCTTCACAGTGAATCGAAGGAGATATCCAATCTGTGAACCTGACTGCATAGTTTTAGAACCCATATAAGTTAGAAGTGTTCCAAAACTACATTAGTGTAAACAACTGTTCTTGCATAGTCATAAAATCAAGATTAGCTTAATATTTCGATGCTTTATCTTAATGCCAAAAACGATCATGGAACTTTAAAAAAAAAGTGTATCTGAAGTAAAAAGAACCAGTTCAAATTTTTAACAAATAATCAGAAATAAAAGTTAATCATAAAGTACTGATATGTCCCAGCCGCATGTAATAGCAATCAAAGTATCTCAGGATGCCTGCTTGACAATATCATGATTGTAATCAGAACATAAGCGTAGCAAATGCTGTAAAAAAACAGAAAATATGTAGGGATCTGGCTCTAAATACTTTCTGATTTAAATCATGAAAAGGTCATAGATAACAAATTAACAAAGAAAAAATTGAATAAAAGAGCAAACAAGTGTACTAAATGGTGAGGAAGTCTACTTTAGTTATTATTGTTAGTTACTCTCTTGTGTCCAAGAGTTTTGATGTTTGGGCGACATAATTAAATTAGTTTAATACTATTGATTCACCTAGAATAATTTTAGGTTAACTCGATAATTGGCGAAGAACAATGAACTTTGACTTGAATTAAGGTTGTTAATGCCACGAGATGAAGCTAAACAATCTAAGCACAAAGTTAGTAATGTGAAGAAGATCAAGAATAAGAATACTTGAAGACTTTGAAGACTTCTATGTTGGGTTATTTATTAGGTATAATCATTGTAAATTAATCACTAGAAAGCACATGTTTATGATGAAATAGGTTATAAGCAGCACTTGATGATCAACCAGACCAAGTGCAACGTTAACCAAAGGAGAGTTTAAAATTTAGATGACCAAATTAGTGACTGCTGAGCATTTTTTATGCAAATCTAATTTGAACAATCTTCATGAAATCGTCCATAACTTTCTCTACGAGGCTCAGATTGACAAACCATTTTTTGATTTAGAAAGTAAACTTCAAGATATTTCCAATAAAATATAATTTGACAGGTTTTTGATGTAGGCACAAAGGATCTATGGCATTCTTATAAATGTGAAGAAATAATATACCTAATATACAATGAATAATAAATTGATCTCCACACAATATCGTATAGGATCTTGTCTTCGTGATAACCATGTTTCAACATTCACGTTCCAATATGAAAACTATTAAATATGACGGGAGACTAATTACAATGATGCACAAGAACAAGAAACTAATGCATGAAAAAAAGATCTTTCAATCATAAATTAGGAATTAAAATGACTACAACTAGAATTAAACCTATAAAATATATAACGAATGTAACAAATAATAGAAAGAAATCCAACACTTTTTTTGGTAGCCAAGAAAGGGAAATAGCAATAACTAGGAAACAAACAACTTACTAAAGAAGTAACAATAACATCCAGTCTACTAGAAAATAAAGAGAAAAAAAGTAAAAATATAGGCAAAGAAAGTATAGAGGGTGGAAAACAGAGAAACAGAAGAAAACAAGTAGAAAATATGGTGATGGACTCAATCAATCGTGCCTCAAAGACATAGGAAAGACAATCCCGATCCCCTCCTCATTGTGTGCTAGAATAGAACCCCTCCAATGGCTAGTGAATTCCCACATCTTAGTGGTGCAAATCTCTGTGAAAATCTGATAAAAAAACTCCCAAATTCATGCGACATAGCCTTTAAATAATTAAAAATAGCTTCAATTTGAATTCTGCACAATTGGGGGCGTTGACCTAACAAAGACAGCAAATGGATGGCTAAACCTGCGCCTCTCAGAGGGGATTGGACAGCTGATCAAGCTGGAGCTTTGCGGATATTTGATCATCCAAATCCAATGGCTGGGATCACTCCCGCTAGATCAAAGAGCCAAGGGGTGGAGCAATGGTCGAAAGAAGATAATTTTTCCCCTCACAACTTTCCCTAATAATGCTGCCATTTGGCCTTATTTAGAGTCGTCCTCACATTTGCAGCTGACTCAAAATAGGTTCTATAAGTTATTTTCAACTCCTCTTTTACTTTATTTTAGCTCCTTTTTAGCAGCTTCTTGCATTAATTTGTCCCAATTAAGGTTGAACAAATTTAGCCCTTGTACTGCAGCATTGCATAAGTCCATTAACACATCAATACACATTTCCTCACTACAAAATCACTCAAAAGAAAAACTAACTAATTAAAATGTACTAAAGTAACATAACTAGAGTTCACAACCTCAAATAACTAGAGCCCACAATAGGACACCTAATAAAGGTGCTAATGTTGATGTCGCGGAGGCGGTATTGTGAATACTCCACACCAGTTTTATTCAACCAATTGATTCCAAATCAATTAAAACCTCATCTCTGTAATCTGGAATCCAAAAACTATTAAAACCATATCTCAGTTTTCCGAATTTAAAGTTAACCATTTTTCCTTCCTTTTAAGGATTATTTTCAAATTCTTTTGAATATTTTGGACCTCTATAAAGAAGATTTTGTGGCATGCCAGTGGACGAGAGCTAAGATTGAATCCACAAGTTATGTAAGGTTTTTAGAGAGCTCTTATGTGATTCAATCATTCAAGTGAAAAGGACTTTGAAGAGACTATGTGTTCTAGTGCTTAATTTCTCACGTAAAGAAATTTCCCATTTCCATTTACTTTTCTTGCTGCGATCCTGGTGGTACTGTGATTTTTTTTAATCAGTTTTATCATGCTTCTTCGTTAACCTTCTTCTTAAGAGAGAGAAAGAAAGAAAGCTTTTCGATGTGGGAGAAATTCAAGTGAAGAAGGTGTCTAGGGAGTGAACCTAAATTGGTGAAGGGTGAAACCGTTCTAGTGAAGAAGTTATCTAAGAAGTGTAACTTAGATGTGGGTGCAGCTCTTGGTGACTGTGTGGGTATCGGTGAGCCTACTTTGTCTGTAATAAGTGAAACCTAATGGAGAAAGGGTGAAAGCAGTGTAAAGGGCTTCTTCGCCTAGCTTTGTGAAAGAAACATTTTACTAGTGTGGTTTTTCTTTATTGCCTTGGCCCATGAATGAAAGCATAAGGGTGCCAGACCACGTATATTGGTGTGTGCTCTTCTGGATGATTTGACTTGATTTATGCTTCCGCTTATTCTTTTTGGTGTTTCACCAATATAGTTTTATTTCTATCATCTATTCAACACCCCCCATCCTCTAGAATGCCATCAATCCTACAAGCATTACACCCAAAGCACACAACTACCATTCAGTTTAATATCCAGCTTCCCCATTGCCACACAAAATACAGGTTGCAGCTGTGGCTCTCTAGTACGACTTACTACACATGTATGACCGCGCTATTTCAAAGATATACAATAGCTAAATGCACAACAACAGAAAGATAGCATTTAATTAGCAATCTAGATTCACAAACAAAAACATACTTGGATTTAAATTCATTTAAAATTGCATATTCAGAAATTGCAAATTAATGTGACGAACCTAGAATGTTGATGCGGGACGGAAAAAAGGATGCCAATGATATTTTAAATTAATATTCAGCAAACTGATTGGCAAATTATTTTAATTAAGAGAAAATATTTTCTAAATAAATTATACGATAAATAAGATTTTTGAATCCCGCAAATTAAAATATTTAAAATTAAAATTAATTTGAATCGTATGATAAATAAGTATTTATCAATTTAGATAGGGCGTCAATTTAAATTCAATAAATCAGATCCGAGGTTCAAAATTTTAGGACAGACGTACCTCACCGTAAATCAACAGTAATTAAACACACGAGAAATATCGGGTCACACAATTAAGAGCCAAATAAATAATCAAGTCAAGCGAAATAATTTTTGTTGAAATCAAATAATCAATTTAGTTGAATTCGGGAAAGAATTTACCAGCGATTTGAATCGGAGAGGAGTAACTCACATGATTAACTGATCGAGAGTGCGGGCGCGCCGGCAAAAGCTGCGACGGTGCCGCGGGCAACGAGCACAGCCAAGCGCGGCGGGGGTGTAGGCCGGACGCAGGCGAGCAGGCGGCGGGCGCTGTGCGGGCCTGGGCGCCGCGTGAAAGCGGCGGCGGCGGGAGGCGCGCAGCTGGCGCGCTGCGGGCGCGCTGGCTGCGCTCGGCTCGGCGCGCTGGCTGCGCTCGGCTCGGGCGCGCTGCTGCTCTCGGCTCGGGGGCGGCGGGAGCGCCGGCTTGCGCGAGCCGCAGACGAGCTGGCGCACGGGGCTGCGCTCGGTTTGGGCCGCGCTGGCTGCGCTCGTTCGGGCAGCTGCGGGGCGGAGCAGCAGGCGGCGAGGCAGGCAAGGCGAGGCGAGGCCGAGCGAGCGCGCGGCTGGGCAGGCCGAGCGAGGCCGCGGCTGGAGCGAGGCAAGGAAACGGAGCTGCGCGATCTGAGCGGCAACGGCGTCGACGAGTCTGGCGGAACTGGCGAGGTGCTGCGAGTGGAGAGAGGCTTCGAAGATTTTATTTTATTTTTTTCTTCGAAAAGTGATATAACTAGCTTACTTTGAGGATTTCTCACCAAAAGGCTAATCCTACCCTTTTCTTCACCGGAATATCGACCCTTAACCCGGATCTAGCTCTGAGAGAACTCAAACACAATTTCATTCAACAAATTACTCCTTTTTTTTTACAATGCAGGCGACTCTTTATATAGAGAGATCTCATGTAAAAATTGAAAATACAATATTAAATGCAGAAAATAAAATACCAATAAATAAAAGCAAATATGGAACTAATTCTATTACAATAAAATAAAATCAGCTCCAAATGTGGTGAGTCTTCAAAATCTTTCCAAATATGCTCTGAATCAAATCAAATCAAATTAAAAATAAAGCAAATATGAAAATCTTTAATAGCTCTAATTAATTTGAATTTGAATTTTAAATTCAGCACATGATGTCATCCTAGCCATCCGATTTGATGCTGATTCTGTGTCCCCACCAATTCTCCCCATGTGGGAGGAACTCGACCCGTCGAGTATGGGTCATGCGACTCATGTGTCTCCGAGTGGTCAAATCAAACTGTAATATTTGAGCCTCCTGAAAAGGTAAAATTCTCCACCGAAACCAAATATCACTGATAATTGAATTCTATTAAAATTACTTGCTCAAACAAGTGTATTCAATTAGCTCTAAAATTATTGAGGTGGATTTTAGCTGTGGACTCTCGTGGGTAAAGCTACCTCAAAGGGAATAAAAAGGCTATTACTTCACTAGGTATTACTGTTGGGTCTTATCAACAATAGAATCTGAAATATTGAAAGTATCAACTATTCACATGATCTAATAATAATATTCAAACTTATTCAGTTGACTCCAATTTAATAAAATTTTAAAATAAATTAAGTTAGAGATTTAATTATCTTAAATTAACCATAATAAATATTTTAGAATTTTTTTTTTACACATAATTATAATAGCATCACCATGTTACGACAAACTGATTTCATTTATTTTATAATATATAAATAAAGAAACTGACACATGCAATGAACTAAAATGAAATGCAAATACAAATACTGACTAGACTCAAACCTACGATATTAAAATAAAAAAATAAAAATATGATAAACTAGATTTCTGATTATAGGCATATGGAAAATAGGTTAGAGTCACAAGAGACACGGTCTATAATAGGTCCATAAAGTCCTCCAGAAATATCTGGCAAACTGTACAGACACCACGTTAGATGCTTGCGTAGCCCACCACTCAGTCTCATGCGTCATCTGCCTACATTGGTCTATAGGGTCGAATTTTCACAAAATCTAGGATAATGCATAGGTATATCTCGACTAAATCAAACCTATTGACCTTTAGAACGACCATGACATATAATCATTCAATATGTCGATAGTGTTATCACCACAATAAGATAATTTAGTGGCCTCTATCGCATCTATGATCTGCTCTTCTTTATAACTCAGCTCTAATGACTATTTTCTCAACTTGACTTTCGACTTCTATCCTATAATTATCTTCCTCGTGCATCTCATCCTCGTACTTTTCCGTATCTTCGGCTAAACTAGGATCTGCTATATAATGGATATAGGTAAGGAATCAATTCAAATACTTCAGGAAGATTGAAGGTCTCCGTGGAGAACTTATTCAAAACTTCTTTATGAAGAAACTAGATTGATCACCTATAGTCTTAATAGGTCTGGCAATGAGAGTAGGAATTGGAGCAATTGGTACTAATCTAGGCTCTCTCCTAGGCTGATAGACCTCAATTTCTGAGGTGTAGGTGCGTCGCTTACCTCAAGGCAGGAACTCGATCACTCACCCTCATCCAGTTTAATTTTTATATCATCCAAACAGTCTGTTCTAGCCATGATAGTGGTCAACATAGCCTCTAGTTTGGGATCCATGGGAATAGGGAACTAGACCTAGTGTATTCTAAACCAGACCTAGTGGGCATATGCAGACAAATAAATATGCCTAAATGCACCCTATTCCAACCAGCTCTGATACCAAGTTTGATGCGAGAACGGAAAAGAAATTGCAAAGAATATTTTATATTTATATTCAACAAACTAATTGGCAAATTATTTTAATTAAGAGAAAATATTTTCTAAATAAATTATAACGATAAATAAGATTTTTTGAATCCAGCAAAATTAAGATATTTTAAAATTAAAATTAAATTTGATCGTATGATAAATAAGAATTTATCAATTTAGATTAGGGCGTCAATTTAAATTCAATAAATCAGATCCGAGGTTCAGAATTTTAGGACAGACGTCTCACCGTAAATCAACAGTAATTAACACACGAGAAATATTCGGGTCACAACAATTAGAGCGCAAATAAATAATTCAATGTCAAGCGAAATAATTTTTGTTGAAATCAAAATAATCAGTTTTAGTTGAATCCAGGAAAGAATTTACCAGCGATTTGAATCGGAGAGGAGTAACTCACATGATTAACTGATCGAGTGCGGGCGCGCGAACAAAGCTCGACGGTGCGCGGGTGCGAGCACAGCCAAGCGCGCGGGCGGGTGTAGGCGGACGCAGGCGAGCAGGCGGGTGTAGGCGGACGCAGCGAGCAGGCGGCGGGCGCGTGGCGGCTGGCGCGCGGTGAGCGCGCGCTGGCCCGCGTGAAAAGCGGCGGGCGGCGGGAGGGCGCGCGAGCCTGGCGTGCTGCGGGCGCGCGGGCTGCGCTTCGGCTCGGGGGCGGCGGGAGCGCCGGCTTGCGCGGTGCGCGGCGAGCTGGCGCGCTAGGCGCACCGGGCTGCGCTCGGTTCGGGCAGCGCGCGCGGCGAGCGCAGGCGAGGCGAGGCGAGGCAAGGGAACGGAGCTGCGCGATCTGAGCGGCAACAGCGTCGAACGAGTCTGGCGGAACTGCGAGGTGCTGCGAGTGGAGAGAGCTTCGAAGATTTTTATTTTATTTTTTTCTGAAAAGTGGATAACTAGGCTACTTTGAGGATTCTCACCAAAGGCTAACCCTACTATTTCCTTCCCGGAATATCGACCCCTTTAACCGGATCTAGGCTCTGAGAGAACTCAAACACAAATTTCATTCATCAAATTACTCTTTTTTTTTACAATGCAAGCGACCTCTTTTAATATAAGAGATCCCATGTAAAAATTTGAAAATACAATATTAAATGCAGAAAATAAAATACCAAATAAATAAAGCAAATATGAAACTAATCTATTACAATAAATAAAATCAGCTCCAAATGTGGTGAGTCTTCAAATCTTTCCAAATATGCTCTGAATCAAATCAAATAAAAATTTAAATAAAGCTAATATGGAAATCTCTAATAAGCTCTAATTAATTTGAATTTTGAATTTTATTCAGCACCATGATGTCCATCCTAACCATTCCGATTTGATGCTGATCTGTGTCCCCACCAAATGTATAGCTTACATAAGGAACCATTGACTTGCAGCTTCAAGAATATAAATGTGCATACAGGACATTATCTGTCTTTACATTGAACAAAAGAAGAAACAAAAAGGCATCTAAGCCAATGTAGAATCTTGTTTTCAGAGAATATTAGTTCATTGTTCAGTAACCCTATTACTATATATTACTTTTTGCAAGTACAAATGAATAAACACACGTATCAATCCTTAGACACAACTTCCTAGTTAATCTGACAGGCAAATAGTTGAAATAGCTACCAGTGCAGTATATCTGAGAGATCATTCGATAAAATGCAATGAGAAGGGGTATCCACTGATGCTATGGGACGTAAAGTACTAAAATTCAAGCTAATATCACCTGTTGTAGGAAATCTCTATCCAAGCATCCAACTACAATTGGAGGATCATCAGAAGTAATCAACTTCCCACCATCGTGCAACTCCAAGATGACCTGAGTATGTTGAACAAGTTTTATTTGCTAACATGTAATAAATCAACACGAGTGGATGCATCAACAGCAACAGGAACCCAAATAATATAAATTTGACATCATTGTATAAAATGATCTGTTCACTTTTCTGTTGGAGTATTTTCTATAACGTAAAACATTTTTAAGCAATGCATAAAAGATATTTGACCAAAAGTAAGTTTAAATTGGCATAACAAACTAATAACTAGGTGCATAGGAAGATTCTTCTATATCACCTGCAGCATAAGGATTAAGGATTGTGATTACTGAACCATATACTAGACACCAGAAACACAAATAAGCGGACTGTGCTCCCATTCACCATTATGAAAACGTTCGCACTAATGATCAACTAAAAGTTTAACATGCATATTCACATACAGAAAGGAATGGACATACATGAATTACATTGCATCATGTCGTATAAACGAATGCATGGACAAACATACAGGTGTGTTTCACTGGACAGATTCAAACGATAACTAGAAAAAAATAACAAACATATGTTCTAATCAAACACAAGCTAACATGTACATGCTGAGATTTGTTGAATACCTACTCAAAAAACTCAGGTTCTGTTGCTTTTTCCTATACAACCTAAAAATTGCTAATTTGCTATCCCTAACATGTATGCAAAGACAAAATTAAGAAATACAACAGAGCTATACCTGTTGTTCAGCTGGAACTTGTCCTTTGCTGTCTGTATCTAGAACATATTGGCTACAAAATTCATCCTTCCACACAAGAGCTAATGGAGTATTTCCAGTTTCATAATGTGCATGTCTGTAAAAGGAATTAGATCGAAAGGAACATAAGAACAAATATATTGTTAACATGGTTGTATTGTTGTATGGTGTATATATTTATTGTTAATGGGCTTGGCCCATTGGCTCTTATAACTTTTTTATGTAATAATATTTGGGTGAGGAAATGTTAAGGGCTCACACATTCCTCCTTTCATGGCATCAGAGTCATTGTGTGCATGCTCAACCTCAATCGCAACGAAGACCTAAGTTGTGTGTGCTCGTACCAAACACCTGCTGCGTGTGTCCGCTTTGTCAAAGCCGAAGCCAATGCGTGCAGCTTTGTCGAGCTCAGCACCTGCGCAAGCAGTTTGTCGAGCCCGTGCGTCTTCCATGCTCCACTGAACCCAAAGCCAACGCTTGTCAAGTTTGGCTTTTGTGTGCTTCACCCATCCTAGTGCTAGGTTTTCCATGCGACGTTTATGCGTGACTATGTTCACGTAAGGTTGTGTGTGCTTGGTCTTTGCGTCTGTCGAGCCCGCCAAGCCTCCACTATGTGTAGCTTCTCTGTCTCGTGCGTGTAGTCATGCGCGTCCAACTCCTTGGCTGAGCCGCCACATACGACTCTCAACTCTAGATCGTTCATAGCCTCTGCATCTGTGCTCCCTCTTTCACAGGAGAAGCGCGCCTACAACTGCGTTTGCAACCATGCGAACAATATTGGAGGCAGAATGTTTCAAGATTCGAGCACTTTTCAGATTTCAATTGGTGATGCTAATGTTCAAAATGCTCAAGGATTCCAATGCCTTTGGTGATCTCAACCTCCACCAAGTTGGTGGAGCATGTTTTGATAGAAAGATACACTTATTTTCTATGGAAGAAAGCAGTGGAGATGAGTTTGCAAGGGAGGAGACTAGGGAAGCACCTTACTGATGATCTTTCAGCTATGAAGGATCCTGAGTATGACAATTGGTATGCCATGGACAGCCAAATATTTAGTCAGTTACTAAATTCCAAGGATGGCATAGTTCAAAACATAGTAGTTGTAGCTCAGTGAAAGAATTTTGGGGAACTCTGGAAGAGATGTATTCCTCTCTGAATGATTTCTCTCGAATGTATGACATGATGAAAAGAATTTTTCGTCCTTGTCAACCTGAACATTTTTTGCAGGAGTTTTATGAAGAGTTCAAAGCCTATATTGATCAATTTGAGATATTAGCCCCTTCTCCACTAACAGGACACAATTCCAAAAGCAAAGGAATCAGTTCTACGTGACCTGCTTTCTCAATGTCATTCCACTAGCGTACAAGACTGTTAGGTCCCAGATACTAACCACTGATGCGGTCTGCATCTTAGATGAAGTTCATAGAGAGGTGTTGAGATCACTTAGAGATGTGGCTAGACCACCCCCTTCTACTGAGACATCAAAAAAAGTAGCTATGTATGTTGCTAAAGGAGGTGGTCGTCGAGACTGAAAATGGTCATGGAGAAGAATGAAGCCGTTACGCATGCACCAATCACTACTGTGGTATAATAGGCCACACATCCAATCTACTTGCAAGAAGAGGATGGCAACTTAGTGAAACCAGTCTACAGCATCCACACCAGGCCATACTGGTATCGAGCCTATAGTTCTTGTTGTGAACAATCCGTCTGTAGCTGAATGTCATTGGAGGACTATAAGCTACTTAAAGTTTCAAGCTAGAGGTACAAGTGATACTAGGGTCACCACTTCACAGCCCAATTGCTCGGTCTGAGGTGCCTTGTCCCAAGTATGATGTTGTATTGGGTAATTAACTCCGAAGCTAGTGACCATATGACTGGTCAGCAAAGTATACTCTCTTATTATACATCTTACTCTAGTTCAAAAAGTATTATGATGGCAAAAAAGTTGAAAATCTATGGGCACCACAATCCCAACCTTACTCTACAGTTGGCTTACATACTTTAGCTATATCATTTAACTAACTTTCAGTTAGTCACATTACCATGGACTTGAAGTACTCAGTGACATTCTTTCCTCATTGTGTTTTGCAAGACCATACGACGAGGGAGACTATTAGAAAGGGATATGTTATCGGAGAAGTACCAACTTGACGCTACAGATATTATGTTCTCTTTCTGGATGATTTTAGTCACATAACCCTTCTTTATTTGATGAAAAATTAATCTGAGTTATTTTCTATCTTTTCTAACTTCTATCGTTTTGTTAAAACTCAATTTGATACTAACAATCCAATAGGAGTGGTGAGTGCCTCTCCACTTCTTTCCAGCAATTTCTTAAGGAAAATAGTATTGTACATCGATTATCTTGTGCTCAAACATCTCAACAAAATCGAATTGTTAAACACAAGAATTGACATTTCATAGAAACAGTTAAGAGTTTTGCTTTCTTAAATGAACGTACCGAAGAAAGTCTAGAAGAAAGCTATCCTTATTGTATGTTACTTTATCAATTGTTTACCATTATCCACCCAAATGGTAAAGCTTCTCGTAGTGCTCTTTTTCCTGATCAGAGCACTTTTAGTTTACCTCTAAAAATTTTTGGTTTATATGTTATGTTCATGATGATCATTCACAAATTCAAACATGACTCTAAAGCTTTGAAATGTATGTTTATTGGCTAATCTAATGTTTCAAAAGGACACATGCTACTCTCCTATTCTTGGTCATCTATTGGTCTCAAGATGGAACATTTTTAATGAATCTTAGTCATTCTCTTTAAAAAAGACTTCTCCCGCAGTCCCAAGCCCCTCAAGCTTCTCCATTGATCAGATTGTTATATACGATATTCAACCTTCTTCTGTGCCTAGAGTTTGCGCTCTTTGAGATGAATTACTTAAGACTAAAACTAATATCATGTCCCCAACAAATTGGTCGCCTTGTTGGAGGGTTCAGAGGAGGATAACTTGCCTATTGCACAAAGGAAAGGGTGCTGGTCTTGTCAAGCTTATCCTCTATACATTTCAAGCTACAAGGGATTATCTGCTAACCTACAAGCATTTATAACTAATCTTAATTTATTATCTTTACCGTCCTCAGTTGCTATGACACTTCAGCATGAATAGAGAGCTGGCATAACAGAAGAGATGCAAGCTTTATATAAAAATCACACTTGAGATCTTGTGTACTTGCCACCTAATAAGCAGGCTGTTAGTTACATATGGGTTTATTTAGTAAAATTTCACCCCAATGGCTCTCTAGTTCATTTAAAAGCTTGATTGGTTGTCAAAGGCTATGCACAAACATATGGCCTAAATTATTATGACACATTCTCCTATCACAAAAATAACCTCAATTCGTTTATTCTTATCTTTCGTAGCACAATATTCTTGGCCTCCTCATCAGCTAAACATCAAGCATACCTTCCTACATTGAGACTTAGAATAGGAAGGCCGTATGGAACAACCACCCGAGTTTGTTGTTTAGGGGGTAAGGTGTATAAGTTTCACTACTCTTTATAGCCTCAAATAGTCTCCACAAGCTTGGTTTCGTTATGTACTTATGTGATTTGACAGTTTAGCCTAAAACAATTACCTTATAGTCCACGCTAATGACATTGTGATGATAGGAAATAAATGTCATGGTATTGCTACGCTAAAGACGCATCTTGCCAATCATTTTGAGATAACAAAATTAGGAGGGATGAGATATTTCTTAGATATTGAAGTTGCCAAAAAAAAGCGTAGTAATCTACTGTCACAACAAAAGCATGTATTGGATCTACTAATTAAGGCAGATATGACACAATTTACGGCAATCAATTCCCCTATGGATTCTAGTACTAAACTGATACCTAACCAGGATACCCTCCTAAAAAATCCAGAGGGGTACAGAAAACTAGTGGACAAGCTAAACTATCTAGCCACTATAACCCGTCCTAATATCACGTATGTTGTAAGTGTAATCAGTTTATGCAAGCACCAAAGAAACCACATTAAATGCAGGTACGAGGATACTAAAATACTTACAAGAAAGTCCAATAAAAGGAATTACCTTTGAAAGGATCGACATAGTCAGAAGAAGTGCTACACAGATGCAGATTGGAGAAGATGGCCTATGAGCAGGCGATCTACTGAATATTTGCTTTCATAGGACGTAATCGACTATATTGGAAGAGTTAAATACAAATTGCAGTAGCCCGCAGTAGTGCTGAGGTAGAGTATAGAGCTATTGCCTCCGCTACTTTAAAGATTTTTATGGTTGCAACATTTTTTGAATGAGATGTGTTTTCTATAGAAGAATCTGACCACCATTGGGTGTGATAGCAAGTCGATTATACATATTACTTCCAACCTAGTATTTCATGAGAGAATCAAGCACACTGAGATCGATTATCATTTTGTTCGACTGGAGTTTCAGAAGAAAACCACTTATTTACGTCATGTTTGAATGGGAGAACAACTTGCTGATATCTTCACTAAACTCTTTTTGGGTTCGATAGTTAACTATATTTGTAACAAGCTCAACATAATTGATATTTATGCCTCAGCTTGAGGGGGTGTTAACATGGTATATATTATTGTATATTGTACATATTTATTGCTAATGGACTTTGCTAATTGGTCCATACAATTTTGTATATAATAATATTTTCCTCCTTTCATATATGATAATTTTTAAAGACTTCTCTCAATAATAACAAACAAGCATTGTTGTTTCAACAAGACTGCCATAATATTTCTAGGTTTAATCGAATAATTGTTTATCAATGATTTTCTATGAGAGAAACTTGCACCACATGAGATGTAGTGGTATTTGCATAAATTGCTAGACTTACATTAGATTATAGATTTTGATGAATTTAAAATGAAGATTTCTCTTGGCACACAATGTATTGTATGCATACGTGTTTAATAGGAATTCAGAAAAAAAAAAATAATCATGACATTGCAATATAAATTTGATATTAGACAAATATGTATATGATGTTAATTTAAAATTAACAAATATAATTTAGCAAATTATTATAACTAAAATGTAACTTTTTTTCAAACTATATTTTTATGATAAATATGATTATCAAATTCCTCAAATTAAATTAAGTTAAAATTAAAATTAAATCAGATTATTTGATAAATAAGAAAAGTTTAAATTAGATTGACCTCCTAGTTAAATTCAAAGGATCAAATATGAGATTTCCGGATTAAGATGGTTGCTCAAAAATAAATCTAACAGTAACTAGATATCACAATTTGAATTTATAATTGCATAATGCGAAGTGAATCAAATAATCAAAAGAGCTAAATTTTCTAATTAAAATCAATTAATAAGTAATAAGATGATGTAATAAGAATTTTATCTCAATCATATGAATTTAACTGTGGGTCAATCTGCTAGTCTGACTTGCACTAGCTCGAATGACTGGATTCGAAGAGGGCTCAATCAATCAAGCCTAGTCAACTAGATGAAAGGGCTAACATAGTAGCTTTAATAAATCGAGATGACATCTATATGGCACTGGCGTAGAGCTTGGCACAAACATAGCGTGAGAAGGGCGAAGGTTTGTGTAAAGTCGGAGGCACGTAAGGCTATGCGCTAAGGCATGTGCGCCTTGAGTACGATGGGGATGTGAGGGCTTGCACGAGCTAGGGGGGCCATGCGATGCTCGCATGTACTGGGGATGGTGCTAGAGTGTGAGCACTATTGGTGGCAGCATTATGTGACTAGTGGTGAGACGACTGCTCGAAGAGGGATGGCTTGGATGCAATGGGTCATAGATGTCATGGCGTGTAACATCGTATCTAGGTTTACACTCAAATGAAATTTTATCATAAGCTTTTGATAATTACAATAATAAAGAGGCCATTATATAGAAACCCAACTACACTGAAATTGTGAAATACAAAAAATTAAATATCAAATACAAAATAAATCAAAATTTGTTAAATATGATGGATCCCTCATATTTAAGTTGTCCAAATCTCTCATCAATCAACATTGCCTAAATCTTGAACTATCAATTAAATCTAATTTGCATAGGATCGCTCGTCTTCTATTAATCAAAATAATATGGTCTCTGATCTACCGTTGAAAGTGCACCTTGTAAAACAAAAATTGATGAAATATCTGTCAACTCTCCTCATATGGAAAGATGTTGACTCCATCGAGTATGAATCACTCAAATTATGTCTCAAAGTGCGCCAAATCAATCTGCTATAGCTCCTCCTAAATTGTATTAAAAACGTAAAAACGCTTCTAAGTCAAATACCACTGATTATCGAATTCAACTAACAATTAACTAATCAATAAAACTTTGTTCAATTAACTCTAATATAAATATGATAGTGGATTTGGTTATGAATACTGATGAGCAGGGCTCTCTCAAAAGAAAACAAAAAGCCAAGACCACATTAATATTACTATAGAATCTTAATCACCAAATCTATAATATCGAAAGTGCGACTATTTGTTTGATCTAGTGATAAAATTTAAATTTTGCTCAGTTAAACTAATTTAATTAATATTTTTCAAATATAATTACTTTGAAATTCTAATTTTCTTAACTATCATATAAATTTATTTAGAAAATTCTAGCAATTAACTGTAATAGTTCGTCAATAGCCATTAATTCTCCTGTTATAAATAAAATAAAAGGTAAATTGCATCCAAGTTAATAAGATTAAAATAGGAATATAAATTGATCCTAATTTTATAAAATCTCAATTTTGGTTCTTAAAACTATAAAAGCGCTATAGTTTGTCCCTTTTCTTGAATCTAGCATTTTTGCTGGTTGTTTGTGATAGAAAATATGAAATACGATCATTGTTTACTTTGAATCATTTGTACATTTTAAATTACCAATACATCTCTTTATCCTCACCATTTTCTAAAAATTTAATAGAAATTTAAAATTAAATTCCACTAATCAGTTCATTTCTCCTCTCTAAAAATTTAAACTAAAATATATAAATATTAATATTTTAAAATTATATTTTAAAAAAGCTCAAAAATTAATAATTGAGAATAATCTTAAGGTATAATGGTAAAAAATTAACTATTCTTAATTAGGAACAAACAACACGCATTTACAATTTCAAAGACCTAAGTCGAGACATTTCAAAAGAAATGAATATGAAAATGTAGACCTGAACTCCAGTATACTAAATGCCTATAGACTCAATTTTTTATTGAATGACTCAATCTAATTATATGTAAGTAATAAATTAAAGAAGTGACAATGGAGATAGTGCCTCAAAAGGTGCCATAAGGTGCTTTACTGGTGAACCTATCACCAACTAGAAGACAGGGTAATCAACTTCTCAATTCCTGTGTGCACTCTGCAAATATTGATACTTGCACGGTGTTGGCTATTTCTCACAATTGGCTCTAGAATATGTACAGGTGCACGTGATCAGATCAAACCTAGTGATCTCACAATGCTTAGGACTCAATCGTATCAATATGACATCAATAACCACACATTTATTATGCTCCTCAATAATATAAAATTCACATATGTGAGGATGCTATAACTTGTCCTTTATCGTAAGAGGCATATAAGGACTCCCCATGTCATCTTTCGTTAAAGAAGGTAGGCTGGGAATAAAAAGAATTGAGATGCTGGTCATAATCTCTATAAGTACGAGTACAGCAAGAGTAAACGTTTTAAGTACTTGTAGAACCTGAGATGATGTGGCACATTTGTCTCACTTCTAAATTAAGCTCTTCCCAACTCTCAATCGATCCTAACTCACATAGCAATGATGCTCAACATCTTAAATATACCATTCTGAATCACTAACAAGTTTTTTAGTCGCAAATTAGATCTTTTCTTGTTCGATTATGTCATAATATTTAAAATAATAATTGATCCCACCTTCCCAGTCCACATAGGTAATAGAATATCGTCCTAGTTTGGGCAATCACAATCTTATCAGTTGGATTCTTTTCCCTCTCTAAGCTAGTAACTCTATTATTCAAAGTATTATTCCAACTCAGCAGTCAGCACAAATTTCATGTGAAACACAAATCAAAATGAGAATGTGTATATTTTGCAGATTAGCAAAATAAATCAACTATAGTAATTGTAGGCAAAATAAGTGACAGTATTCGACTAAAATGCCCTAATACAACCTAATGTACTGACATCAAGTTAGTGTGGAAAACAATATGCAAATGATGTATTAAAGCAAAATCTATAAATTTAATATATCAAATTATTATAGCGAAAGTAATAACTTAATTTCCAAACTATACTTTTATGATAAGTATGATTAATTAAATCCCATAAATTATATTAATTTAAAATTAAATTAAACTAAATCGTTTGATAAATAAGAATTTATCAAATTAGATTAGAGTCTTTAACAATAACAACCACAACAAAGCTTTTATTCCACTACGTGCGATCGGCTACATGAATTCTTATGCTCATTTACTTGAAGGATTATTTTTGGACGAGCAAAAAATATATTAATTCACAAGTTTGATGAGAAATAAAGTTATTCTAATATTGAAATGTGTGTAACATGTAAAATACAGTTAATTTTAATGTTAGAATTTGTATTGAATGTAAAATAAAGTTAATTTTTAATATTAAAATTTATGGTAGATGTGAATAAAATTATTAAAATTTGTGATAAATTTGAAATATTAATTGACTTTTTGAGACATGAGCCAAACAACACAATTTCCATTATACTCTATCATAACGTGTCCACATTTAGCTTTAAGTATGTGAGATCATTTTTTATAGTTTTCTTATCATATCTCTTATGGTCTTCCTCTTTTTTTTTTTTATATGACCAAGATCTAATGATTCAACTCTCCTTATTAGAACTTCCATCGACCAACAAATTTACATATCTAAATCATCTAAGCCGACTCTCTTTGGGCTTATCCTCAAATGAGGCTACTCCAATCTGCTTTGCGGACATATTCACTTCTTATCGTGTTCTTTAGTATATACTCACTCGCCACCTTAATATCCTCATCTCAGCAATATTTATTTTATTTGTATATTTCAGCTTTGTAAGCAGCATTCGGTACCATATAACATCATAAGTCTTACTATTGTTTTATAAAATCTACCTTAAATTTTAGTGAAATTTTATATCACATAATACACTAAATGCATTCCTTAACTTTATAAATAGAGTTTGTTAAGTTAAATTCAAAAAATTAGATATATGATTTTCAGAATTTAGATGGTTACAACAAAATAAATCCAATAGTAATTAAATATTTCAATTGGAATTTATGATAAAACAATGGGGATTGAATCAAATAATTCAAGAGTAATGAAATTTCCAAATGAAATTAATTAATCAATTATTAGTTGACTCGATAAGAGCTTTACCTCAATTAGACAAATCTAAATGTCAGTCAATCAGCTAGTGTGACTTAGGCTAGCTTGAATTACTCAATTCAAAGAGGGCTGGCTCAATCAACTAAGCCTATGAACTAGGTGGTTCAGTGGATCGAGCTCACTTACATGAGGATGGCAGAGTGACGCCTGAGATCACAGATCTACGTAGGGCCAGGGTCCAGGTCTACGTAGGGCCAGGGTCCAAGTCTACGTAGGTTCGGGGTCTCTCATACATTCATTGCTACACAAATCTCTTATCAATCAACATCAGCTAAATTTGAAATCGTTAATTGAATCTAATATGCACAAAATCTCTGGTGATCTTCCCATTAATCAAAATAATACGATCTCATCTCGACAATCGAAAGTGGAAAGCGGGCCTTGTCTAAAATGAACTGATGAAATGTGTCCCCATCAAGATTACATGAAGTTGTTACTCTCCGATAACCTAAAACACTTTGTTTCCACGTTCCAATCATATTATAACTTCTTAGGCAGGACGATTGGCCATGGAGTACAATTTAACAATAGAGAAGCTACTCAACAAGATCTTGGTATGCAGATGCTAAATTAAGCAAATACAACTAAATCAAATAAATACAAAATCAGCATGAATTTTTCGCTACCAAAAAATATATGAATGAAAGGATGGGCATATCAAAATATTATCTTCAATAAAAAGGATAGGCATACCAAAGTATTACCTGTTGTAAAACAACAAACCATCTTTGATATATGGAACGACACCGGTATATGCTGAACGTAGGCCAATCTGATTACAATCATAAATTGGTACGACACTGAATCTATACCTATGATATGCTGACGGTGAATTACAAGCACCAGATTCCAAAAGCTTTGAGTTCAACCAAAAGAATCTGAATTCTGCAGTACAATCATACAACGAATATCCTCGCCAACAAACCATATCAATCACGTAATATGTCTGGTCAGGCTGCAAAGCACCGGCTTATATAAATATTATGTAAAAACGTGTGGTATTCACCCTGGTTGAAGTATAAGGAGTACCGTGAGAAGCAGACCTCGTGAAATATGCAGTCTAGTATACAGTAAACATGTGAAGGAGCTGACATTTCTTTTGTCCTTGCACCATTAGGCAACGAAGATGGAAAACAATGCAAAACAGAGCCATTTCGGAGCCTACTGACAGTAGAACCACTAGAAGAAACCACAAAGCAGCGCTTGCCGGCAGGTCTTGCAAAGACATACCTAATGACATTTCCAAAATAGCATTTGCTTTGTTAAAAACCCGACAAAGTGAAACAAGAGAATATAAGCAATTTATATATTTTTTCGCAGTGACATAGCTCCGTTACAAAAAAAAAGTAATAAAATACCTCCACTACCGCATTTGAGTGAACAAATTAGTTCATAGCCAGCAAATTACCTTACATATTAATGCAGCACTTCAAAATCAATGAAGATGAATCATCATTACTGCTCTATTTATATCTTTGTTTACATAAGCAAGCACACGTATGGATAATAATCATTTGTTTACTAAGCATGAAAAATATAAGCAATTGGAATTAAAATGGAAAAAGGAATGAGTAGACTTTGCACAGCAAAGGTATGGTTGCAATGAAGACAAGCAGCACTTAATGAGGAAGTTTCCTTTACAATTGCTTGACTCGTGCAGCAAAAAGTGTTATAGAGCATGCCATCAAGGGAAATAGTTTAATGCTTTTGGCCTAGACGCACCCTCAAAAAAAAAAGAACAAGTTTGAAAGCGCAAGCAATTAAGAAAAGCATGTGTTGGATTAATTTTCTGATGTCCGATGGCAAATATTGACAATAAGGCCCTATTTATTTCAGGGTTAAAAATTAACCTGGTTTAATTTTAAACAGCCATATTACATCACATAAAATTTAATATTAAAAAATAATTTTATTTCACATCCTAAACACATTACCAAAATAATAACTAATTTATATCACATCCCTCACATATCTCAATATAATAACTAACTTTATATCACATCCCTCACATATCCCAATATAATAATTAATTTTATTTCACATTATTCACGACTTTTAATAAAAAGTATCTCTATCCAAATTTAATTTTAACCTTGTTAAATTAAATCTTACAAATAAATAGACCCTAAATGTGTCATTTAGCTAGCAATTAAACTGTCTTTACAAACACATATATGTTTATTCTAATAAAAAACATTCATGATAATGTGTAGGCCACATAAGTTCAGAAAATTTAGCTTGATGATAACTGAAGCATCTCAAATATGTAATTTTATTATGTTGCCCCGAGAGCCTGAATGGCTCTATTTGGTTTTATGATAACAAACCTCAAATGGTGAATTAACCATTCCTTGAGCAATGTTAGAGCAGAACCATACAACAACAACAACAACCAAACATTTATCCGACTTAGGGTCGGCTGAACAAACCTCAAATAATGTTCCACATTCCTTGAGCAATGTTGAACAAACCTCAACTGGTGAATCCTTTATTTCCATTGAATTCTATCAAATAATAAGTCATCATTTACCTCCAAGGATGTGAAATCATTTCTAATAGCTACTTGTCATATCTTATTTAGTCTTCTTCTTCCTCTTTTAATACGAGTAAAATCTAATAACTCGACTCTCCTTACTGAAAAGTTCACCTACCTACAATTTATATGTCCAAATCATCTAAGACGACTTACCCTGAGCTTATCCTCAATTAAAGCTACCCCAACTTTCTCGTAGATATACTCATTTTCATCACATCCTTTTGTGTATACCCACTCATCTATCTTAGCATTTTCATCACTATAACACTTATTAAACTTGTTTCAACTATATTGAGTTAAACTGAAATCAAGTTATAGGAAAGTCAATTTCAAGCAATTAATCAAATTGCAACAATGAACAGATAGTCTCTTCCCTAATCCGTTCAATTCAAGCAATGAAATGATAGTCTGATGAATACAGTGGATGGTTAGTATCACCTTTATGGAAAGCACAATCAATAGAGAACAGACCGAACTTTAAATTACACATATAAATAGTATTTTTAAATCATAAAAAACTACTATTAAGTAGATAACTTAAAAAAATGAAGATTTGAAAACAACATACTTTATGCTCTGAAAATACAATAAATTAAAATACATATATAGTCAATTACATCTTCAGAAAGTAGATTAATTTACTAGATTTCACCCGAAGGAACTTACCTTTAAGGTATTAGATTCTAAGTACAAAGACTTCCTATAAGCGCAATCTCTTGTTGTTAATTACCCCTTTCCATTGAGGAAAAAATTTTCAATTAAGAAAGCCAAATATCAATATTTGTTTGATCAATGATTTAGAGTTGGTACTAGCACTGACTTGGTTGGAAGGTGAAAGTAGTCTTTGCCAAAATTCCATAATTTCATTATCCAAGAATTTATCGACTGAATCTAACTCAATCCTTAAGGTTATGGCCATACAATGACTCACTAAAAACCATGGGTTCTATCTTCCAAGACGGTTCTAGTGAATCACAATGGATGAGGTTTAAGTTCCCTTGACCAGTGAATTTGTCATATCAAGGGATTTAGGCTTTACCAATATCGTGACCATTAGACAGGTCCTCACCAATCTCATTTGGTAATACAAGATAGAGGGCATGTGCCTTGTATAAAGGGTGTGTCATGAAGTCTAAGAACAATTGCAATTTAATGTAAAGCATTATCATTTTAAAAAGAACTTATAATCTCATAAGTAGATATATTTAATTTAGATGGGTATTGCCCAGTTTAGTGTAGCAGTGGCATAGCAAAACATGAGACTACCATTATAATAGTCTTGCATGATAAGGCATGACGTTCGAAGAGTTATGTGCCTCAACATATTTATCGAAGAAATTCCTTGTCCTTACAGTTTAGGCTCTTGTAGGAGCATAATTCTCTTTAATTGTCATTTAGGGGGCCATTTGTGTCATTCAAAATATTGAATTTCTCGCACCTATTGTTGCAACCCTTAACAATGGCAGCTTTTTAAGTTATTATAGAGTTAGGTTTGGCTAACATGCACATATACTTTACATAAGTATTAGTATTATTTTAATATCTTAATGCTATTTAGGGATTATTATATAGAATTAGAAAATGGGTAAATAAATACAAGAAGTTTTCTCGCTTCATCTTCGAAGCTGATTCATGCAAACATGATATAAGAAGTACGAACAAAGGATTTTAGTGCTCTACTCATAAGGCACCTAAGTATATGGTTGTTCTTTGTAAGAAAAATAAATATTTTAAGTTTAGTTTTTATTTCACCAAGATCTTGGGAGGCCTTAGGGAGTAAATTGAATCCTACTTGTCTAGGATTTGTTTAGGGTTTGATCTCACTCTTACAAGGAGAGATCTTGTGAAGGTTTAAAAGAGTTTGTATAACGACTTCTACACCGACCTTTGCAAAAAAGTATAAACTTTTCTTCCTGCTTTTGGGAAAGAGTGGAGGCCTAAGGTTAAGAAGCACGGAGTAGACATTAGTTCTAAACCACCTAAAAGTTCTGGTTTCTCTTTTTATTTTTGCACATTATCTAGAATTTCACATTTGTTTCATGGGTCGAAGTTTTATTTTTATAAGGTTCTATGATTAGACCCAATCCAACCACTCTTAGATGTTCCAAACTTCACATTTGGAATTAAAGCAAGGGCTCTACTTAAGAGTTGAATTTATAGAGTGATCATGGCATACCTTAATTAGTGAATCTATTAAATATTTTAGATATACTCTCATTATCTTTGGCCCTGTTTGGCGCGAGGACTAAATCAGGACCAAAATGGTACTAGTTTAAAAAACAATAATAATAATAATAATAAATAAATTTTTTTAATCATTCTACACAAAATCTAATATGAAAAAATATTATTTTACTTCACATACTCAATAACTTTCAATAAAAATATCAACTTTATTTCACATTCCAGACCAAATAGGGCCTTTCATATTATAAAATTTGTAATTGGTAGTAAGTATATTAGCCCTAGATTTTCGTAGAGCCTTCATAAGTCACAATCAACATACCCCATTTGTCCTTACAAGTGTCAGGAGAGTATACCTTTAGGTAGTCATTGGTAATAAGAGTGCAATACAAACATGTGATGGCCATTGCATTGAGCTCAAGTATACTCACCATTTGTGGTGACCACTCCTTGAATGATTTAGAAATGATGCCATTTACCTTCTTCGTTCAGCAATCAAGTTCCAAAGTTGAAAATATATAGATTGTAAAAGTTCAGACATACTCATTTTCCAAAAAATAAAAGGGATATTCTAAAATGGTGGACGTGTGGTAAATTGTCCCTCGGATAGTTTAGATAGTGATTTAAAAAACCTCAGTAAGACCTTAACTATTTTTGAACATGTAAGTAAAATTATTAGGACCTTGTAGAAGGAATGGGATCCAAAGGTCACTGTGATAATGGAGGCCAAGACCTCAATACCTACTCTCTTGCTCTTCTTATGAGCTCTCTCAATTCCCATGAGGTCAAATGAAGAAGATAGAGAGGAGTCTAAGTCCTCTTTCAAGAAAAATAAAGCTATAGCTTTTGAGGACTTCAATTGACATGATAAAGTTATTTGGTGACAAAAACCTAGATGAGGAGCTTGCACTACGCACAGGAAAATTCATAAAACTATCAAGAAAGGAAAGAGGAAGCAAAAACTTCAACCAGGGGAAATCACAAAAGGAGGACATCATATGTCATCAATGTAGAAAGCTTGGGTGTATGCATCCGGAATGCCCTCTCTTGAAGAAAAAATAAGGAGACCGTGAAGGCAATATGGAGTGACTTCAACACCACATGCACAAGTCAAGATGAATCTAACAAAGAAGTGAATCTCTGTCTAATTGTAGTTGAGGACGATGTGCCAAAGAAGGCATGTTATTATACATATAGTGAATTAGAGGACTTAATATGTGAACATCTAGTTAAACTAAAAAACCTAAAAGAAAGTATAAATTACTAAAAAATTAAAAATCCTTTCTTGATCATGTCATAAAAGATAAAGATAATCTTAACACTAGCCTTATTTGGTTGATTTTTTGATAAGAAAGAATATATTAGTTTATAAGTTTGATATAAAATAAAATTATTTTAATATTAGGTGAGTAAATTGTGAAATAAAGATAATTTTAATGTTGCAATTTATATTGGAAATGAAATTAAATTGATTATTAATATTGAAATTTGTGTTGGAAGTGAGATAAAGTTGAAAGTTGTGATAAATTTGAGTTAATAATAAAATAAAGAATGTGCTCTTTTGAGCCTTAAATCAAATAAGTCCATAAGTCAAACACTTTAATTAGAGAGCGTTAAGACTACCTTGGGTTACACGAGCATAAATATTCTATCGCACATGATAAGTTACCATTAATTAAGGAGAATACCACCTAAGAAAAATCAACAGAATGCCAGAAACATAATCATGTTTCAATACCACAAAAAACATATACTACTTGTGTCAGGGAGAATAAAAATTCTATGATATATGCATTACCTAACATTCAATGTTTTATTTTTCAAAAAAAAATTCAAAATGTTAATTGTTTTTATTGTAACAAATTATGCATGTAGCTCACATGTGCCATGTTCAAAAATCATTTGAACATAACATGTCTACCCTTGCATGGATTCCTGAAGAATCATCTACTTTATCTCATCTTGCACGTGCTAACCATGTTGAACCCAAGTTAGTTTGGGTAACAAAAAACCAAGTTTGATTTTTCATTGTATGTGACTCCATTCGTAGGCTCATGAAGGCTTGTGTTAGTTCGATAGTCAAGGCACATGACCAAAGACAAAAGATGTTCTTATCCACAGAATCAAAGGGAGAGGGCCATGTTACATTCGGAAATAATTCCACGAGGAA
Organism: Apostasia shenzhenica; assembly: GCA_002786265.1. Lineage (NCBI taxonomy): Eukaryota > Viridiplantae > Streptophyta > Magnoliopsida > Asparagales > Orchidaceae > Apostasia > Apostasia shenzhenica. The sequence goes on along the minus strand of KZ451932.1, from coordinate 4,241,339 downwards.
GGTTCTTGGAATTTGTAAAGTTGGTAAAACCGTTCTTTCTATATAGATAGATTCATGTTTAGTAGATAGTCTAAAGCATAATTTTCATAGCATAAATCAATTTTGTGATAAAGGGCATAAAGTAACATATGATTCAAATATTGTATAATAGAATAGATAAAGAAATTGTTTTAAAAAGTAAAAGGCATGACAAGCTACCATGTTCATTTATTTAGTTTACATGATAAAGCTTTAAAATGTTTGAAAATACATATGCATGATTCATGGTTTTGGCATCGTAGGCTTTGTCACACGACAAAAGTTCTTAGACTAGATTTGGTTATAGGGATTCCCAAGAAAGATTATCACAAGGATTAACTTTGGGATGCTTGTCAAAAGGACAACAAAATAAGGAGCATATATAAAGCAAAGAACAGAGTTGGCACCTCTTAGCCACTAGGCTCTTTCGCTTAAACTTGTTCAGTTCAATCAAACCATCAAGCTTAAGCATATTTAGTTGCTTAAGTATTGAGGAATCCAAAGGATGACCTCCTGTACCACAAGCACAACAAGTAGATCCTCAACACTTCTCTTTATTTCATCAAAGTTTTGGAAGGCCTTGGGAGGTAGATTGAATCTTAGTTGTCTAGGATTTGTTTAGGGCTTGATTTTACCCTTAAAAGGAGAGGTATTATGTAAAGTTTCACTGCCCTCCTTTGCGAAACAGTGTGTAACGATTTCTTCATCGGCCTTTGCGAAGGAGTATAGGTTTCTATGCTTGCATTTGCATAGGAGTGGACAGTTAGGCAAGGTATAGGAACCCTAGAGGTGGAGCTGGCACTAGTATTGAACCCCCTAAAAGTTCCGGTACCTCTCTTTATTCTTACGCATTATATCGGTCTTCACGATTCATTTCATCAATCAAAGTTTTTTATCGAATTTTAGATTGGATCCAATTCCTCCACTATTGGGTAGTTGGGTGTGCTAGACTTCAAATATTGCTCTATAATTTGGAGGTAAAATAACATAAAAGACTGTCATAGATCAACAGAAATGTTGCCATACACTCAAAACTAGAATTAGAACATGTCTAGTTCACCATCTAATCATCTCAATAGACGCTCCAGTTATTCAATGCACGCATGATTATGAATTTTCAATAAGTATACCATTTGCCCTAATCCATTTATTTTTCCAAATTGTGGAAAAACAAGAAATGTTAAGGTTTGAAATCATAAGACCAAGATAAGCAATTACAACAGCATCAACGAAGTGGATAACGCTATGTGAGAACTAGAGCAAGAAAGTCATATCACTGAAAGCTTAAACACTAGTAAAGGCTCACTTGAAATGACCCTGACTTAAAACTTTTAGTTCTTTTTAGTCATTTAAACTCACCAATCACGACCAAGGTTAGGAGGTACGTCGATCATCCACTCCGGGAGCATGAGCTGGCGGGAGAACCAACGGCGGCCTTCCGAGCCCTTCAACTTGGAGGCCTGAACGACGTCCAAATCCCTAGCTGTAGGAGAAATGGCCTCCCGCTCTTCCGTCGCCTCCATCGCGAGGACGGCATCAAGGTCGCCGCTTTCGGTTAGATCGGATTGGGCATCAACAGTTGAGGCGGGGTTGGGGAGGTCGAGGACAGAGGAGGCGAGGCGACGGGCGAGATTCTGCGAGTCAGACCGCTGTTGGGCTTGGCGGAGAAGCGCAAACTCACGCCGCCGCTGCTGGTCGGAGATCGCCGGCCGTTTGAAAGGACGCCGGAGCTCGTGCAGCCGCATTTTCAACCGTACCACCGTCCCTGTCCTCCTCGCTACCTCCGCCTTGTCGATCGCACGGATGCTTCTCAAGGATTTTCGAACGGCCTCAGACCATCCCTAGTGAAAAATAAAGTCAGGTACATAAATGGCTACAATAAATTTAACTATTTTATATAATTATAAAAAAATTATATCAACACAACTTTGATAAGTCGTGTTTTGTACCACACAACTTACATAAATCGTGCATAGGAACACGACTTACATAATTCATGCATTCATAACACGACTTATACATATGTAAGTTATGTTCATATACATAACTTATATAAGTCGTGCGTTTACAACACGACTTACGTAAATCATGTGTATTCACAATATGACTTACATAAGTCATGTAGCATCGCGATTTCTTTGAGTGCTCTCCCCTCGTCGGCTCGTCGGCAGCATCTCAATCAAGATTAAAGAATGACGACGATGAGATGGGGATGACACTGATGCGGCAGTCACCACGCCTCCGCCAAGGCGATTTGATTGGAATCCTGTCTCGATCTGGATTGGAGGACACCAACGCCTCCATGTGGCATGGCTTTTTTCCATCATCTTCGTTAATTATTTGATATAATTTATGGTGATCGAGCCAATTGGATCCTCCCCGGCAACGGTGGGGTATTTTGTTAGAAACTTAGAGCTTGCTCATATTTTACTCGATATAAATTCAACTAGATTTTTATTCGATTCAAAGTTTACTCATTCGAAATAAAATCAATTCAACTTGTAATTGACTCGATATTTATATTTAAGATATTTTACATATAAATTATGTTTTACAAATATAAATAAACTTTAATTAAATTAAATATATAAATCTTAAAACAATATTGGGTGTTATTAAAAAACTAAACTTTAATTAATGCTAATTAAAAATTTAGGCCATGTTTGACACAAGGACCAAAACAGCACCAAAATAATATTAGTTTAAAAAATAACAATAATAATAATAAATAAATTATTTTAATTATTCTATACAAATTTTAATATAAAAATAATATTTTACTTCACATACTCAATAATTTTTAATAAAAATATAAACTTTATTTCACACCTTAGATCAAAATACTAGATTTGAATATTTTGATCTAGAATGTGAAATAAAATTGATATTTTTATTTTAAATTATTGAGTATGTAAAGTAAAATAATATTTTTTATATTTAAATTTGTGTATAATGATTTAAAAAAATTATTTATTTTTTTTTTTTAAATTAGTACTATTTTAGTCCTATTTTGGTCCTTGCGCCAAACAGGGCCTTAAAGTTTCTTTTAAGGCTTCCTACTATTGCGATGCTTTGTTATTTGTTTATATAAGAACAAATAAGCAATTCTTGAAGCAACACCCGCAAGAAATAAGCAGAATATACACTTAATTTTTATAAGTATATATATAATTTTAATTTATTAATATATAATGGAAAGTGTATGGGTATAGGTGTTTTTTTTCTTTTTCTTTATATTGATTATATATGTATGAATAATAAGAGCGATAAAAAAGAGAAAAAAAAATAAAAATTATAATAATTAAAGTGTTGCATGTAAAGTACAATAAGTAAATTGTAGAAAGTAAATATTTTTTAAGTGCTGAAAGAGTAAATTTAGTAAATGATTAACCTAACTATACTAGGATGGACAAATCAGAATATTTCTAATCATTGGGCATTTTGTCAAGTGAATTGAACTCAGCTGACGTACTCACTCGCTCAATTCCACTGCTATAGTTAAGTTAAAGTAAATTTTGACTTACATATAACTTAACTATATTGGAATAGACAAATCAGAGTATTTTTGATCGTCGGGCATTTTCTGCCGGTTGAATTAAATTAACCTGATATACTAACTCGCTTCATCAAACACTGGATCAAATAGAGCGAAGCTTGTAGACCAAAAGATAATGGAGAGTTAGTAGAGCGAAGTTTGTAGACCAAAAGATAATGGAGAGTTGGGTTTACGATGTTCAAACTCTTTCAATCTAGCTATATTAGGAAAACAATGGTGGAGATTAATCGATGACAACTCCTCACTAATCTACAAGATTCTCAAAGAAAAATAGTTCTCTTTCTGATCTATTGTCTGCGCCTTGTAATCAGTGGGCTCTTGATTTATTAGAATACTAGAACAACCGCACAAATTAGCTGTGGGTTTGGGAAGATGAGATGGCCCTGACACTTTGGGATGTTAAAATTATCACAAGCTTGCCTTTTTTGGTCGCCTTTACCATGAATGCGTGCTCGCAGATGTTGACCTTTTCGATCACGAGTGCAGTGTTGCTGACAAGTTCGAAAACAGGCTTCTTTAC
>KZ451932.1:4217187-4237235 GCA_002786265.1 Apostasia shenzhenica | reverse complement strand
GGATAACGCTATGTGAGAACTAGAGCAAGAAAGTCATATCACTGAAAGCTTAAACACTAGTAAAGGCTCACTTGAAATGACCCTGACTTAAAACTTTTAGTTCTTTTTAGTCATTTAAACTCACCAATCACGACCAAGGTTAGGAGGTACGTCGATCATCCACTCCGGGAGCATGAGCTGGCGGGAGAACCAACGGCGGCCTTCCGAGCCCTTCAACTTGGAGGCCTGAACGACGTCCAAATCCCTAGCTGTAGGAGAAATGGCCTCCCGCTCTTCCGTCGCCTCCATCGCGAGGACGGCATCAAGGTCGCCGCTTTCGGTTAGATCGGATTGGGCATCAACAGTTGAGGCGGGGTTGGGGAGGTCGAGGACAGAGGAGGCGAGGCGACGGGCGAGATTCTGCGAGTCAGACCGCTGTTGGGCTTGGCGGAGAAGCGCAAACTCACGCCGCCGCTGCTGGTCGGAGATCGCCGGCCGTTTGAAAGGACGCCGGAGCTCGTGCAGCCGCATTTTCAACCGTACCACCGTCCCTGTCCTCCTCGCTACCTCCGCCTTGTCGATCGCACGGATGCTTCTCAAGGATTTTCGAACGGCCTCAGACCATCCCTAGTGAAAAATAAAGTCAGGTACATAAATGGCTACAATAAATTTAACTATTTTATATAATTATAAAAAAATTATATCAACACAACTTTGATAAGTCGTGTTTTGTACCACACAACTTACATAAATCGTGCATAGGAACACGACTTACATAATTCATGCATTCATAACACGACTTATACATATGTAAGTTATGTTCATATACATAACTTATATAAGTCGTGCGTTTACAACACGACTTACGTAAATCATGTGTATTCACAATATGACTTACATAAGTCATGTAGCATCGCGATTTCTTTGAGTGCTCTCCCCTCGTCGGCTCGTCGGCAGCATCTCAATCAAGATTAAAGAATGACGACGATGAGATGGGGATGACACTGATGCGGCAGTCACCACGCCTCCGCCAAGGCGATTTGATTGGAATCCTGTCTCGATCTGGATTGGAGGACACCAACGCCTCCATGTGGCATGGCTTTTTTCCATCATCTTCGTTAATTATTTGATATAATTTATGGTGATCGAGCCAATTGGATCCTCCCCGGCAACGGTGGGGTATTTTGTTAGAAACTTAGAGCTTGCTCATATTTTACTCGATATAAATTCAACTAGATTTTTATTCGATTCAAAGTTTACTCATTCGAAATAAAATCAATTCAACTTGTAATTGACTCGATATTTATATTTAAGATATTTTACATATAAATTATGTTTTACAAATATAAATAAACTTTAATTAAATTAAATATATAAATCTTAAAACAATATTGGGTGTTATTAAAAAACTAAACTTTAATTAATGCTAATTAAAAATTTAGGCCATGTTTGACACAAGGACCAAAACAGCACCAAAATAATATTAGTTTAAAAAATAACAATAATAATAATAAATAAATTATTTTAATTATTCTATACAAATTTTAATATAAAAATAATATTTTACTTCACATACTCAATAATTTTTAATAAAAATATAAACTTTATTTCACACCTTAGATCAAAATACTAGATTTGAATATTTTGATCTAGAATGTGAAATAAAATTGATATTTTTATTTTAAATTATTGAGTATGTAAAGTAAAATAATATTTTTTATATTTAAATTTGTGTATAATGATTTAAAAAAATTATTTATTTTTTTTTTTTAAATTAGTACTATTTTAGTCCTATTTTGGTCCTTGCGCCAAACAGGGCCTTAAAGTTTCTTTTAAGGCTTCCTACTATTGCGATGCTTTGTTATTTGTTTATATAAGAACAAATAAGCAATTCTTTGAAATTACTTCACATACTCAATAATTTTTAATAAAAATATAAACTTTATTTCACACCTTAGATCAAAATACTAGATTTGAATATTTTGATCTAGAATGTGAAATAAAATTGATATTTTTATTTTAAATTATTGAGTATGTAAAGTAAAATAATATTTTTTATATTTAAATTTGTGTATAATGATTTAAAAAAATTATTTATTTTTTTTTTTTAAATTAGTACTATTTTAGTCCTATTTTGGTCCTTGCGCCAAACAGGGCCTTAAAGTTTCTTTTAAGGCTTCCTACTATTGCGATGCTTTGTTATTTGTTTATATAAGAACAAATAAGCAATTCTTGAAGCAACACCCGCAAGAAATAAGCAGAATATACACTTAATTTTTATAAGTATATATATAATTTTAATTTATTAATATATAATGGAAAGTGTATGGGTATAGGTGTTTTTTTTCTTTTTCTTTATATTGATTATATATGTATGAATAATAAGAGCGATAAAAAAGAGAAAAAAAAATAAAAATTATAATAATTAAAGTGTTGCATGTAAAGTACAATAAGTAAATTGTAGAAAGTAAATATTTTTTAAGTGCTGAAAGAGTAAATTTAGTAAATGATTAACCTAACTATACTAGGATGGACAAATCAGAATATTTCTAATCATTGGGCATTTTGTCAAGTGAATTGAACTCAGCTGACGTACTCACTCGCTCAATTCCACTGCTATAGTTAAGTTAAAGTAAATTTTGACTTACATATAACTTAACTATATTGGAATAGACAAATCAGAGTATTTTTGATCGTCGGGCATTTTCTGCCGGTTGAATTAAATTAACCTGATATACTAACTCGCTTCATCAAACACTGGATCAAATAGAGCGAAGCTTGTAGACCAAAAGATAATGGAGAGTTAGTAGAGCGAAGTTTGTAGACCAAAAGATAATGGAGAGTTGGGTTTACGATGTTCAAACTCTTTCAATCTAGCTATATTAGGAAAACAATGGTGGAGATTAATCGATGACAACTCCTCACTAATCTACAAGATTCTCAAAGAAAAATAGTTCTCTTTCTGATCTATTGTCTGCGCCTTGTAATCAGTGGGCTCTTGATTTATTAGAATACTAGAACAACCGCACAAATTAGCTGTGGGTTTGGGAAGATGAGATGGCCCTGACACTTTGGGATGTTAAAATTATCACAAGCTTGCCTTTTTTGGTCGCCTTTACCATGAATGCGTGCTCGCAGATGTTGACCTTTTCGATCACGAGTGCAGTGTTGCTGACAAGTTCGAAAACAGGCTTCTTTACTCGAAGGGGTACATGGGAGGTTTTACGCACGGGCATGACCTGCATTAATCAAATGGTCTATGAAGGAATTTATCAACTTTTCAGAAATGAAAAACTTTAAAAAGGTTTAAGAAAAGATTTGGTTCATTATTATCTTAATATTATGTCATGTAATTTAGATATCATTTTTTGACTAGTAATTTTATAATCTTATAGAAGATTATTTATAGATATCATTAAACTAAATAATTGATTTTTCTAAATAACATAACATAAGTTTTTTCTTTCTCGTGTTTACCTGAAGTCAGTCATCGGTCGTTCCATACCATTGTTTTCATTGCTCTGAGATCGAACTATGGAATTTTTTACCTAGTTATGTAGCAGTCCAAACTCCGAAGAGCCTTTGTTAAACCGCCCTTAACACTTCCTACAAGGAAACTGCTAGACAACGAGTTCAATAACACATTGAAAAAGCACGAAATACACCAAAAATTAATAGGGGACTCCACCCTGAAGTTATTTTTTTCATAATAAATTTATATTCTTTAAAATATGTATTATTTAACTTAATTGAATTTTCAAATAAAAAAAATATTGTACTAAATATCATATTAAATTAATTTAAAAATCATATTTCTTCATTTAAAAATAGAAATGTAAATAAATTACATTAAACTTATGGTTAAGTAAACATATAGAATTGCTCTAATCATACATTTGTTACAAGTAAAATAAATTTGTGTTTAGTTATTTTTGGATTTAAATTTGGCATAATTGTATGTCCTTATATATTAAATCAATTTCATGAGTTTTTTAGACCATTTGTTTTGTGCAGATTCTTCTATTATCCATTGATTTAAATTGAAGTATTTGAATAACTTATAAAGCTGTCAAAAATTAAATTAAATATTAGATCGAATCAAACTTAGTTCTATTTGAATTAGTCATTTTATAACTCAAGATTTTTATTAATTTATTATGAAAAAAAAATTGTAATTGACTCAATCCTAGAATTTCTTTTATTAATTTTTGGAGTCTGACCGCAAACAGACAACTCTTTTTTTGCTAATATTTAATTAATCGTGCTAATTAATTAATTAATGACGCTCCATTTTAAAATATAGCCTAGGAAGATAATCAAATTTATAGCTAATTCCAAAAATATATACATAAAACTAAAAGGACATTTGACTTAATGTTGATATTATTTATATATCTACGTCATCAAATAATATTTATTTGATTGATTCAATTATCACAAAATTAAAAATTAAATTATTAATTATCATTAAAGATAAAAAAAATATACGAGTAATTTATACTTAAAATCATAATCTCTAACTTCTTCGCTGTAAAATCATATCCCTACCTCCCTTATTTTAATTTTTTATATTTCCATTGTTTTATTCATTTGGGAGCGACACGTAGATTTCAACCACTTTAAAATATGGACATTCACATGATGAACACAGAAATTAAACTAATTTACAAATTTTACCATAAATCTCAAAATATTACAAATATTGCATCTAAAAAAACTATTTTTTCATTTTTCACATCCTGCAGTAAATTCTATCAGAGAATTTAATCATAATTAAATCTCAACAAAATCTCACTCATTGATCACATTATTTAACCATCGACATTCATGTTAGGGCATCGCGGAGCTGCATTAGTTCCGGAGGTAGTGTATTCACACGATGCGGCAGCATATTTTGGCAAGACGATAGCATATTCACGTGAGCATCACTCTGCTATTTGCATCTTCTTCGTACGCGGGCATCGCAAGCGAGCATCGGACCTTTCTGCAGCTTCAGAGTTTTATTGTCGCTGGCCTCCAAAAGATCCGATGCTCGCTCGCGATACCCGCGTAAGAAGAAGATGCAAATAGCAGAGAGATGATCGCATGAATACGATGTTGCCTCGCGAGAATACGCTGTCACCTCGCATGAATACACTATCGCCTTTCGTGAATACACTGCCGTCAGAACCAATGCAGCTCTGTAATGCCCGAACATGAAGGTTAATGGTTAAATGATGCGATCAATGGCTGAGATTTTATTGAAATTTAATTATAGTTAAATCTTCTAATAGAATTTTCTGCAGAATGTAAAAAATAAAAAATAATTATTCTAGATGTGATAACTGTAATATTTTAAAATTTATGATGAAAAATAAATTAATCAATTTATGTATCTATCATATAAATATCCCTTTAAAATAACATCTACATGTTATATCATGTTAAAGAGATAATTTTATAAATTTTGTAACGTAATAAAACATATCATCAAACTAAAAGGACATTTGACTCAATGCAATCTAAAAATTAATATTATTAAATATCAATATTATTTATATGTTTACATCATCAAATAACATTAATTTGATTGATTCAATATCACAAAATTAAAAATTAAATTATTAATTATCATTAAAGATAAAAAAAAATATACGAGTAATTTATACTTAAAATCATAATCTCTAACTTCTTCGCAGTAAAATCATATCCCAATCTCCCTTATTTTACCTTTTCATACTTTCATTGTTCTATTCATATGAGAGTGACATGTAGATTTCACCCAATTTAAAATAAAAATATTTACATGATGAACATAAAAATTAAATTAATTTACAAATTTCACCATAAATCTCAAAATATTACAGATATCACATCTAAAATAGCTATTTTTTTCATTTTTCACATCCTGCAGTAAATTCTATCAAAAGATTTAATCATAATTAAATCTCAATAAAATCTCACTCATTGATCACATTATTTAACCATCGACATTCATGTTAGGGCATCGCGGAGCTGCATTGATTTCAGCGGTAGTGTATTCACACAATACAGCAGCATATTTTGACGAGACGATAGCATATTCACATGAGCATCACTCTGCTATTTGCATCTTCTTCTTATGCGGGCATCGCGAGCGGGCATTGCGAGCGAGCATCGGACCTTTCTGCAGCTTCATAGTTTTGTCGTCGCCGGCCTCCAAAAGGTCTGATGCTCGCTCGCGATACCCGCGTTAGAAGAAGATGCAAATAGCAGAGAGATGATCGCGTGAATACGATGTTGCCTCGCGAGAATATACTGCCACCTCGCATGAATACACTATCGCCTTTCGTGAATACACTGCTGCCGGAACCAATACAGCTCTGCAATGCCCTAACATGAAGGTCGATGGTTAAATGATGTGATCAATGGCTGAGATTTTGTTAAGATTTAACTATGATTAAATCTTCTAATAGAATTTACTGCAGAATGTGAAAAATGAAAAAAATAGCTATTCTAGATGTGATAACTGTAATATTTTGAGATTTATGGTGAAAAATAAATTAGTCAATTTCTGTGTCTATCATGTAAATGTCCCTTTAAAATAACATCTACATGTTATATCATGTTAAAGAGACAATTTTATAAATTTTGTAACGTAATAAAACATATCATCAAACAAAATAATTATTCATCGCAAATAATATAACACAACATAATTACATTAAACTTAACAACGATCGAAGATGACATTTAAATAAAACACCTTAATAATTTTATATGACAGTCGCCAAAAATGAATAATAAAAATAATAATAACAACAACAAAACCTTATTCCCAAACTACATGCATTTCTCCTCCATTGAATTATCGTGTTTTACCTATGCTAGAGATGGTTTCTACATTCCATAAAAAAAATTTGACACAAAGAAGGCATATTAACTGTCAACGAGTTTTCTTGTACAGAAATCAAATAAATAATGCGCTTGAGGAGGCATTCGGTTCAATGTTATGTTGGTGTTATGTCATGTTATCTAGAGAAAATAATTATTTAGTTTAATAACATCTATAAATAACCTTCTATAAAATTATATAATTATTAATTAAAAGATGATATAACACTAAAATAATAATGAACCAAACGCCCTTTTGAGATTAATTGTTAAAATTGTGTGAACGACGTCGAAAACGCAATCATGGTTAATGGGTAGAGGATTTTATTGTCCATAACATATGCTTGACAATGAAAAGTTGTCTTTACATTCTAGACGTAGTCAAAATTGATTTGTGTAAGAATAAAACCATCGTTTACAACAAAATCACCTGATGATCCGGCCTTCATCTATCAAAGCAGACATTCGAGTGATGCTCGAATCTTTTCAACCTCCCATCCTGCAGATTCTAACCAGTTAGTTGAACTCAGATGATCAAGTTCCAAGCAAACTTAATCATGGTGGGAATTATAGAAAAACACTTACGGACTATTAAAGTTTTTTTTAGCAAATAAATGTTTCTTTTGGCACTCAGAGACAAATGATCAGTCAATATCTCATTACAAAGAAAATGGATTGGGCTAACAAATTCTACTACTCACCTAATGATTCAAAGGAGTGAATAAACAGCAAAGAAGGAAAGAAAAAACAGCCAGGACCACAAAAACAATGAAGGAAACAAATACCAAGCAAAGTGTAATTATAAGGAAGGAATTATGAAACAATTTTTTAAAAAAAATAATAGAGAAAATAAATATAAAATTTATTAACATGCACATAATCTCCACTGCTATGTTTTCATTTTTGGAACCTCTTTCACAAGCCATTCTTGTTTAGTGATACATGTGATGTTAAGGAATGATGGGTCAAGAACTTAAAACATTTGAAATTACTACTCTAAGGTTCTGTTTAGTTGGAAGTCATGTCAACTGTTTTATTAAAAAAAATTATTTTTCATCCCTAAGACATAAATTTTAGTATAAAATATTCATTTCATATCCAATTCTACACAATTTTTAACACATATTTATATTTTTAAAAAAACAATTAGAGATTTTTTTTCCATAGTCATAGCCAAAATGACCTCCAACTAAACAGGGCCTAAGTTATTTCTGACATAATAGCATTCATCATGCCCACATGTAGGACCGAAGTTCCATTATTCCCCATATGTGAAACTCAAAGCCATGGCAAAGTGAAAGGAGTGAGAAATCACAGATAGTAGCAACATTGCCTTTACAATCTTCTAATATGAGTGTAACTCGATTCGATTCAGATTGGTTTTATGCAAAACTCGGACCCGAACTGATTAAAGCCAACTCCACAAATTTTGCAATCAAAACTGAACAGACTTTCTTTGGACTCGAACCAAAATCGAACAAAGAAAATTCAGTTCGAATCCAATTCGGGTTTTAGCTTTTATTTAGCAACAAATTAAGGAGATAGTTCTATACTTCAAATTATGTACAAAAGAAATTTAAACTCTCTAAATTACGACAATCATCATGATATAAATCCAACACAGTTTGAATAAAATATTTACAATATATGTTTATTTTATAAAAAAAAAATTCAAAAAAAGTTATATTCATGACGGTTCCGATTCTCAAATTCTAGAACTGAGAACCAAACCAAATCATTGGGTTTCAAAAATTTTAGAACCAAAATCAAACTGACCTAAGTTATAACAGAAACAAAGAAATCGGTTCGGTTCGATTTCAGTTCAATTCTTGGTTCTTCAGGTATTCTTGCACATCCCTATCTTCTGGAAAATACCAAAATATCTAGGGAGGTCTACAAACCGTCAAAAATGTGTAGAACATTCTAGGATGTTTTTTAAGGATCCAGAATCTTATGGAAATATGTAGAAACTTAAAGAAGGCTCTAGAAGCTTATAATTTTTCATAGATGGAATGTTCTAGAGAGAAGAAAAGGGCTACCAATAAATAGGGGTTCACAACGTTAAGTTCTAGTATGAGCAAAGAAAGCTTTTAAGTGTGAGTGAAATGTGTGAGAGTATCTGTAAGAGGAGAATGTTGTGTGCACACAAAAAGTTGTTTGTAATTTAATTATAATAAGAAAAACACTTCATTCAATTCTCCATTCCCTTCCATTCTATAAGTTGTATCAGGGCTTCTTGGTGGTTGCCATCAATTACTTACATATTTCCCACTTTTAAATATGTAAACATGCCCGTAATGCTGTTAAATTGAGGGGCACATGCTCATAAGTTCCTTTCCGTTTGATGCAACACAAGAAAGCTCCAGTCCTCTTCATCTCTGAGTGTTACATGTATCATCTTAAAAAAGATAAATAAATGGAATAAGCACATGACAAGATCACAAAATATTCGACCCATATTCGGTACTAAAACAGCAGTTTATCTAAAATAAGTGAGTAACTGCAAGTAAAAGTATGCCATGAATTATAAAAGAAATTATATGTAAAACAACAAAGTTTTGCTATATAATTGTTCACATCTCAAAAACAAAATCTCCTTTTTTCTTCTAAAAAGATAATCACATTGATCTCCTGTAACAATAGCAACATGCACTACCATTATGACATCCTGTGAATATAAGAATGAGCCTGGCCATATGCTACTAAAGCAGCTCTAAAAAGTAAAAACAAGCCTTAGCTGTCCAGAAGATAATCACTTAATTGAAAAAGCCATTTACCCAATCTTTTCCCAAAACCCTAAGTTCCCAAGCCACACGGACATCGATCATATTAAACAGAGACAGATTCTCCCCTCCTAACTCAGATAAAGCATTTGGATAAAACACAGTACTAAAATCGAACCAAATCACCACTCCGGAATGATTGAAGAAGAAAACCATTTTGGGAAGCCGCAAAAGGGAAGCTCACGCACCCTAAACCCTAACCCTAGCCACGCGCCATGAACATTTCCCAAAGGAAGACCGCTGTGCCCCCAACGCGTGTAGCGCGATAACAGCAGCAAATAAACCATACGAAAGAAACTTCTTCTCCAACGAAGAATGTGGCTGATCATTACCAAAGAGACAAAGCGGAATCTAACGAAACCTGAAGAAGACGGTCCGGTGGGGCATCGGGTGATGAAGGCCGGAGACAGTGACCGAGCCGGCATGCAGCTTCCATGGTTCCCATCCGCTCTCCTTCTTCTTCTTCTTCTTCTTCTTCCTCCTCCCGTCTCCCGCAGCGGTGGTCCCGGTGCACCAAACTTTGACGGAATTATTAACGGGTGCGGTCAGCGCACCGTGCCATCCAGGATGGCACCCGCAATGGGATCGGACGGTGCACCGTCCCAAAAATAATCAGAGTGCGTCATATCACATGCGTCATACATTAAAAAAAATATAAAACAGTAATTATAAATATATAAATATATAAATATAAATTAAGTAAAAAATATTAAATAATAAAAAATTTAAAAAAATTATAAAACAGTAAAAAACAGTAAAAAAAATGAGAAATAATATATTTTTATATTTTATGCGTAGCACACCATGCTTTGATTGGGCATCACAAAAATAACTAATAATCGAATCAAATAATTTTTCCTCCAGAGTTCGAATTCTGCCGGGTTTGCTTTTAAAAGAATTTAGAAGATTATAAATTTGATGTATAATTTCGTTAGTTTTAACATTTTTATTGAATTTGCCATTTTGTTTAATAAATCCTACCACGATATTTAATTTTAATTTAAACATTTAACTTAAAAATCTTTTTTCCTAATAATATAGGCGTCTGCAAAAACTTAAAACCACGATCAAGATTGCCTGTTTTAAATATTTATTATTTTTTTACATATTTTGATCCAAGTTAAACATATTTTCATTATATTAGTTTAATGATATTTATAAATAATTTTTTTATAAAATTATAAAATTATTATTTAAAAAATAATATTTAAATTATATTACATAAATAACAATAAATCATATGCTCTCTAATCTTATTTTAAAATTTCAATAATATGATTCGAATCTTAGTATTTAGATAAATTCTTTGCTGTACTAGATAAGAAGAATATTACATAATTATAATTTATATTTATATTCACTTAATAATTTAAATTTTTTGAAGATTCATGTACATATTTTTCATTTTTTTTTAATAAGATATTAAATTTTTTATTTTTTTATTTTTCATCTTGACTCCTCAGATTTTAATAATTTTATAATTATATATTTCAATAAAATATAAATTTTACTTAAAGAATTAAAAAATTAAGTAAAAAAGACTTGACTGGAACTTAAATATTAACTATAGGAGCCTCGTTAAACTAATTTTGAAATTTTATCTTTCATAATATTTAAAAGACAACAAAGATACCCCTTCTCTTATCTCCGGCAACATCATGGGAGAGTCGCCCACACGCACGGACCACCGCGTCCAGGCTAGTGTAGTGCGCGACTGCACAAGCTCGCTGCTTTAAGCAGAAACGAATTGATTAAAATCTAACTGTCAACCTTAAAAATCTCTTTGAAAATTTTTTAAAATCATCGATCTATTTAATATTATTTTTAAATTTTAATAACTAAAATGGTATTTACCCTTAAAAGAAAGGTAAAGTTCTCTTGCTCAGTTTGGCTCATAAATATATGTGAATCTCGTTTTTTACCTTCTTTGATTTATTTTTTTTATGTATGAATTATTGTAAATTTGAGATTTTTTTCTTTCTTTTTTAATAAGAAAATTGCGATTTCTTTCACATGCTACTTCTCGTTGTTATTAATTATGTTAATTTATGATAAAAAAAGATTGAATTATAATAAATAAGTTGATGAGTCAGATCGAGTAATTTATTTTTAAATGAGTCAGCACAGCTCGTTTAATAAACGAGTCAAATTCAAGTCAAGCATAAATGAATCGAATAAAAAAATGGATTGATTCGAAATCAACACGCTACCCGAATTGCCGTCTGTATCTCGTACTTGTCGTGCAGATAAAACACGTTATACTTCACCAAAATCAAGTTTGAAAATAACAAAAACTAATTCTAAATTTTAAAATTTGGAATTATGTATATAAGATAGTCACCAGTGTTTTACATGAATTTTTTTTGGATAATTACAAATAATTCAATCAAAAATGACCTAATTATTACTTACAGAACAGCTAATGATGAATATTTATATCAAACACCCTCAAAAATAAATAATTTTTATATCTTTTATTCTTAAAAAATGAAAATTTACATCCAAGGGCCTTTATACGGAAGATTTCTTAAATATAAAAAATTATATATTTCATTATTAAAAATAAAATATCATGTATAGCAGACTAAAATCTTATAAAATTATGAATTTTATAATAATTTTTAATAAAATTGAGCCTTAAAATTATAAATTATAATTCAAAATTTTAATTCTAATGCCTTAAATTACTTTAATATATAAAGCTAAACTCTAATTTCTCAACCTTGAGCTTTAACACTGAACTTCAAATATCATTTATTTTATAAATTAGCTGTATATAATAATCACTTTAAACTCAATTTGAAAAATTTATATTATGAATTAATGAATTACACACAATAAAAAAAATCTATAAAATTATATCAGCAATTAATTTATAAATTTTTTTTAAAAATATTAAATAAAATATATAATTTTATAAAATTTTAGTGTGATATACATAATATTTCATCTTTGATAATAAAACACATAATTTTTTATGTTTAAAATATTCTCAATATTTTTCTTATATCAACTAATCATCTTCACAAAATTTATTTTCAGCGTCCTTGAAAGATATATTAATTAGTTTTAATATATATATTTTTTTGAGTGACATGTAAATATTAGAAATATTCACGTTTAAATGAGAGAAATATAAGTGCTGGATTGACTAATCAGAGAATTTGAAGCTTGTTAGCGCGAGGATCAAAATCAGGATCAAAATATCAGTAGTTTAAAAAATAATAATAATAAATAAATTTTTTTAATTATTCTACATAAATTTTAATATAAAAAAATATTATTCTACTTCATCTATTCAATAATTTTCAATAAAAATATCAAGTTTATTTCATATCAAAATGTCAAGCTTGAATCAAATTCTTGACCACTTTTCAATTGATTCAATTATAAATTCGTAGTTATTTTACAGTTTATGTAGTATGAAATATAAGTTACAAAAGGCATTTATATCACGTTAACTGAAAATAATCAATTTTATGTTAAATAGGTTAACCTATGTTTTGATTTTATATTTTGTTGACGTGAGATGTAGGAGATCCCAAGAAACATCAAAAAAGAGAGAGAGAGTCCTGAGAGACGGCGCCGCACAGAGGGACAAGCCTGTTAGTTAAGCTTAAGAGAAACAGAAACACCTAGAGCAGCACACAGAGATTTAAGGTGGTTTAGGGAGGAAATCCCCTACGTCCACCGAGCGATCAGCGAAGAGACTTCACTAAAGAAGAAAAGTAGCCGTGAGGACTAGTACAATGCTTAGAAAGGGAAAGAGGGAGAGGGCGAGAGAGAGAGAGAGAGTTGCTCAGTTGGGGCTCCAGTACAGTGAGAATGGGAGAACCAGAGAAGTTGCTTGTGCCTTGGCCGCTCTTGTTGATTCTCCTTTTTCCGATTTTTTTCATCTCTCTTTTGAAGACTGTTCAAGGGTATTTGTAGGCGATGGACTGCACAGCTTTGTCCTGGTTTTTCGGAGAAAAGGAGGTGAACGAGTTCTGAACTTGCGTCGCTTGTCGATTGCTGGAGGGACCAAAAGCAGCAACAGGGGAGCATGATCTTTTAGTATTGGTGCGGCTTCTGGGGATCCGTGGCGGCTGGAGCATGCGAATTCTTGATTTGCGGGTCTGAAAAAAATGTCTTGTACGAGGAACAACGCGGTCGAGCTACGTTGACTGTGACAAGTACAGCTGAATAACATCATCATCGATGTTCTGGCTCGTCGTGGACGAGGCTTGGTTGAACCCTCGTGGCCGAGGTTTGAGACCTGTGGTAACAGAGAAATGAATTAGTAAATAAATAAAGGCTAAATGTCAGTTTGGCGCCATGTGTACGGGAGGGATGCAACGCTGGGACCACGTGTTAACATATTTCAATCTAATTTTTTTATAGAATTTTCAATCTAATTTTTAATAAACTTTATGTGCCCTATTCAAATTTCAGTGATTGTGGGCCTGTGAGCTGTGGCTAGTGCTACATTTGAACTGACCATTCGACGAATAGTTTGATGTTCGATTTGATAAGAGCTTGATCATATTTGAATTATTAAAAGTAATAAATAAATTTGAACATAATTTTAACATTTCAATTTATAAATGAATGAGTTTGAACGTATTAGCGTTCGGCTCGTTAACATTTGTGAACACGATCACATGATATTTATAAACTATTAACGAGCATGCTCAATTATAAAGCTTGATATGATACTTTTTTAAAGATTTTAATATATCTTATTTATTAATAAAAAAAACTACAAATTTTGATGATAAACTCAAACATATATATATATATATATATAAGCTTATTCATGAACATATTAGCCTTTAAATATGCCTTTATATTCGTGAACCAAGCTCGAATAAGCTAGAGCTCGATTTTAGTAAGTGTTGAATAACTTGCAAGCACCACTATTGGACTCAGGTCGATTTTATGCTTGGATCATCGAAATTAACACCACAGTTTGACTCGGGTCGGTTTATTTACAAACAAGTACTCAAAAGTGCGATGATAAAGAAGGAAGCAAATTGCCAAAAATAAAAAGCCGGCTACGAATCATGTGATATATATGTTAGGTAAATAGTAAATACGGACAGAGGAAGGGTTTGGGTCGGGTTTTTAATTAGTTTCGAGCTTATTATTTTCTGTTCTGAGCCCATTTAAGAATTTGATCGAGTTTACTATAGATCCAAAATTATCATTACTAAAAATCTGGTCAGCAATCTAGTCACAATGAGTTGAATTAATTAATTGAGGAATTGGACCTACATCTATCAATATGGTCACACCTTTGCCAGCCTAAGTTGGATCAAGTCAACCGGTAGCCTAAGTCCATGCTCATCTAGAGCTATTATCGATCCAATTTTGAGCCGTGTTAATACCGACTTAAAATCAGATGATCAAATTTTGATTAACTCAAAATCAGCTCAAAGTCGATTGGGTTCAACTTTGAGCCGGCTTGAGTCAATCTCAATTAACTTTGAGCTGATTTCGAGTCATTTTTGAGCCGGTTCAAAAAAATACAATTATTTTTTCGAGACAATCTCGAGCCGGATAAGTATGGCTAGATCCAGCTTGAGATCAGCTCAGTTTAATATATATTATATACATATATTATACATATGTACTATATATATAATATGCTTTTTAAATCGAGCTGAACTCAAGTCTGATCGAGTTGAGCCTACTCGGATCAAAATCAACACTGAGTTGAACAATCGGCTCATTAGTCAAAATCATTAGTCTGCTCATTTAGATTATTTTTTATTCATAATGGCAGGTATATATAAGTCACAATCAAACCTAACCATGTCCTGCAACATGTGATGAATATTTTATTTAAATTCTTCTAAAGTAAAATAATCAATATATAATTTAATAAATAAATGCTAAGATCATACTACACCTACCATTTGTTTGGCCAAATTAAAAATAATCTAATTTAATTATAAATAATTATTTCACATCATATATAAATTTTAATATTAAAAATTAACTATACTTCACATTGTATATATAATTCAAAAAAAATTTAATTTTATTTCACATTATTTATAATTTTTAATAAATAGATTAAATATAACATATATAGATCATGTTAGTACCTTCTCTCAACTCTTAGCACATTCATGTTCTCTTTCTAGTCGTCATTTTTCTCTCACGAGTCATGAATCATTCTCATTGTATTTCAATGCTAAAAAATATATGAACCTAAATTTTTTTTAAAAAAGATATGAAATTAAAGAAGTACATCTTTATTGTATTTGGATCCGCGCCAGCGCATCTGGAGCGTACACGTGGATGCTGATATGGCAAATGCACAAAAAAAGTTCAGCAGCAGACGCATGGCGAAAAAACAACGAAGAACTCAAGACTAATTCTCTAAGCCAAACAGGCAACACAGTCCAATACAAAGTAAAAGCTTTCATGTTATTTTTAAGAGGAATAGCTGACCTACAGAATTGTGTAGTCTGTACGAGTAGGGCCACCATGCTCTGAGCACGCTGTCAATATTAGAGTCACGTCAGAGATGGAAGCCATTTCTCTGAAATGACTGCTCCAAGACAAGTTTAGGCTATAAGAATCTTATTGTAATAAAAAAAGGAGCCCAAACTCTGTCTAACGCTCTCTCACTCTCTGTCTACGAGCTAACTCCAGCTAACTTTTCTAAAAAACGCTCTCTCTACTGAAAATCTTTCAAGCCATCGAGAGATTGATGCCGTAGTTCTTCCGCTTAAGCGGCTTCCACGTAAAAAATTCCTTCTCTGATTCCCTCTGATTTCCCGTCTCAACAATCTTTAGACTCGAGGAATCTATCTGCAATTTATGCTATGAATTAAAAAATTCCATCATGATTGGTGCCTGGCCATTTTGTCTGAAGAAATTAATATCTGTGTTCAACTTCTGAGAAAATCAGTGTCACACGTTCGTCATAAAACTATTTTGAGCAGCACGTTTGGCTCATTGAATTCATCTAATTAATGTCAGTGGCGTGCATTAGCTTCATTTTCCATATGATGCTGAGCACTAAATCTTAAACTCTATGCCAGTTTGAGCCGAGGATGACGTTAGCTAATTTGGGGTTAGGTACGGGGTAAGAGATTTAACGTTGTGGCGGCGGCGCAAAGGGGTGGCGAGCCTGTTAATGGAGGCTCAAGAGGAGAACCAGTTCAGAGCATCCAGAGAAACACACAAAGATTTAAGGTGGTTCAGAGAGGAAATCCCCTACGTCCACCGTCGATCAGCGAAGGAGATTCACTAATTGGAAGGAGGTGGCCATGAAGGCTAATAACAAAGCTTACCAAGAGGAAAGGAGAAGAAGCAGGAGAAAGAGAGAGCTTTTGTTCTCAAGCTCCTATTTTACAAGAGGTGATAGAGGAGTTCTGCTCCTCTTCCGGTCAATCCTCCTCCTTCATTAGTTGGAGAAGGCCGGTGGTGGTGGAAGAAGCAAGTGAACTTCTTTTCATCATCTTCTCTTCATGAAGTTTGCTCCTTCATTAGTCTTTGTATGCAAGGGGTGGTGCAGCTTTATTCTTGTTTTTCTGAAAGGAAGGACAAACAATCTTGGACTCATGCTGCTTTGAATGGGTGAAGAGATTGTCTTCTTGGTCTCCGTGCCTTATGAGAACTTACAACAGTTGAAGCATGGGGCCCTTGGTTTGCGCGTCCGGAGAAGCCATGCTGCATTAAAAAGCGGTGTGGCCAAGAGTACGCTGACAGTGATAGGTATAACTGAGAAATGTCTTGCTTGATGTAGCTGGGAGAACTGGAAATATCAATCATGCAGGAGGTTTGGGAGGCTCGAAACCTCACCCACGAGGTTAGAGGTTGAGGGCCCAAACATCACCCACGAGGGTTAGAGGTTAGAGGCCCCCATCACCCACGAGGTTAGAGGTTAGAGGGCCCAAACATCACCCACGAGGTTAGAGGTTAAAGGGCCCAAACATCACCACGAGGTTAGAGGTTAGAGGGGCCCAAACATCACCCACGAGGTTAGAGGTTAGAGGCCCAAACATCACCCACGAGGTTAGAGGTTAGAGGGCCCAAACCTCACCCACGAGGTTTGGAAGGCTAACATCTTCAAAAGTTGAAGCATGATGTTTTAAGATGGAGCGCCACGTGTATGGCTGTGATGCAGCGCTGGAGCCACATGCCAACAGATATAATATTACAAATATTTTTAATAAATATATCTTCAAAATCTCAAAGCTTTACCAAAAGTCGTTTTTGAACAAATGAGACTCACATTCGTATCGTCATAGTATACATTACTATTTTGACTTTTCTTCTAAATTCTCGTACGAAGGCAACAATAACACACGTAAAACTCAGTACGGTCAAAGTTGAGAATTGAGGTCACTATGTTACGAACCAAATCAATATAACCTCAATCCTATTGTTTGCGCAAGAATTAATTTCTTATCTTGAAGTGATGAATGACGAAGTTTTTCTATCGAATGAAAACTCCTCTCTTGACCGATGTCTTCCAAAGCTCTAACGAGGTTAATGTGCTCATTTTTTTGATATTTTTCATCAATTAGGATGTACTTTATTGCCGGTTATTCTCCATCCTAATCAACATTTCTTTTAGGGGGCGTTTTGTTCGTTGTTATCTTGGTGTTATGTTATATAATCAAGATGTTATGACATCTAGATGTCATCTTTTGACTAATAATTTTATAATCTTATAAAAGATTATTTATAGATGTCGTTAAACCAAACAATTGCTTTTCTCTAAATAACATAATATAACGTCAAAATAATATTGAACCAAATGCCCCATTAGTGTCAATCAGTATTGTAATAACTCTCGCCTAAGAAAATATCTTTTATATTCATATATGTATAATGTAAATATTTATTCTTCTGGATTTACTATAAGTACATATGTAATCTGAGGACTTCAAAATAATTATTACGTATTCCCCTGCAAACAGTTGAATAAAATATAGATATATTTTATTTCTTCTCTGACTTTCTTTCCACCTTCTCACCCACCAACGGGTCCCGCCCTATTAATATCATCTCCCCAACCACCAACTACTAACCGCCGACGGACCCGCCCTAATAGTTCATTGGAGCCCTATAAATAGGCCTCAGAACCTTCAGAAGAATTACAACCTCTCATCTCCTCTGAGTTTTAGCTCATCTTGGTGCATCTTTTCTTCCAGCCGGCAAGTGTCCACACCCTCATTTTTAAGGACCATTTATCCATAAAATAAGGGGAGACTATCAGTCGAAATCACAGAACAGATTATAAGAAAAGATATTTTATTCATCTCAAAACAGGATTACAAAAGTTTAACACACGCAGGTCACCCAGAGTAACCTTAGATTGGAAAACTAAAAGTTAAAGCAATAAAAGTGGTTAAGGGTAAATATCAGTGGTCCATACGGGATGTAGGGAAACATCTTTCTTGGGATTTTGCAGTCTTCTCCTTGCGACAGCTTATTTACCTAAAATTCAACAGTCAGTCACAAAGACGAGTAAACGATCTTCACTTACCAGGCCAGGTGAGGTCTTATAGCTCAATTTAACAACAGATCAGAATATCAACTTATTCAGTTTCATATGTTCATAGTATGCATATATGTATATATATTATGAATGATCAGAACCACAGGTATTCGTCACCAGTGTAACATCAGATTAAACAGGTTCATCAGATACGTCACCAGTGTGACATCAGAATAACAGGATGTAGGTACGTCCCCCACACGACGCCACGCGTCCAGAAGGTGGTTCGTCAACCACCGGGATCCCAGCTTATCACATCATTGTATATCTCAGGATACATGGGTCCAGTTTAACCCAGTATAATATCTTGGCACAACCAGCCCAACCAAAGAATATCGGCACACAGCCAGAAAATGCAGAATATGCAGAGTATAGCTCATAGAATATAATTGATATCATTTTGTATATAGTCATGTTAATTTAATAATCACGATGTCCCAAGTTCAGTGAAAATCGCTTACCTGAACGAGAGATGGTAACTGTTTGCAGGCGGATGACGTGTGCCCTGATTACGTTCAGTGAGAATAATTACTATCCGCGCTTAAGAATTTAAAATATGACAGGCCAAATAGGTCAGACAAGCCAAGTGGTTTAAACAGGTCAAACGGGTCGAACTGGTCAACGGGTCAACTCGGGTCAAACGGGTTAAACGGGTCAAATGGGTCAAATGGGTCAACTCGGGTTGACTCAGGTTAAACTGGTTGACTCGGGTTAAACGGGTTAAAATGGGTCAAATGGGTCAACTCGGGTTGACTCAGGTTAAACTGTGTTGACTCGGGTTAAACGGGTTTAAAACGGGTTGACTCAGGTTAAACGGGTTGACTCAGGTTAACGGGTTGACTCGAAATAACAGGTTAATTCATAAGTTAATGGATCGACACGGGTTATCTTGGGTCAAACGGGTTAACTTAGGGTTAATAGGTCGACACCAA
>KZ451932.1:4193291-4217162 GCA_002786265.1 Apostasia shenzhenica | reverse complement strand
ACAAGATGACAAAATCTGCTCACTTTTCTACCTATCAAAATGACTCATCCTCTTGAACACTTGGCCAAATTATACATTGATGAAATAGTTGCGACTTCATGGGGTTCCCACATCTATTATATCAGATAGAGACCCACGTTTGCCTCAAGACTGTGGTCAAGTCTTCAAAAAAGCTATGGGAACAAAACTTAGTTTCAGTACAGCATATCACCCGAGAAACGGATGGACAATCAGGAAAGAACGATTCAAACTCTTGAGGATATGCTGAGAGCATGTGCCATAGACTTTGGAGAAAATTGGGAAAAATATCTATCTCTAGTAGAATTTTTCATATAATAATAGCTATCACGCAAGCATCAAGATGGCTCCGTATGAGGCTTATATGGAAGGAAATGTCGATCACCCTTATATGGGATGAAGTTGGAGAAAAAAGAATGCTAGGACCCGAGATCATTGAAGTCACTTTGCAAAAAGATCAAAATAATTCAGGAGAACGACTTCTTGCAGCCCAAAGTAGACAAAAAAGCCTATGCTGACACAAAAAGACGAGATATTTACTTTGAGTCTGGGGAGCATGTATTTTTAAAGGTATCTCCAAGGAAGGGAATTTATCGATTTGGAATCAAGGGCAAGCTGAAACCAAAGTACATTGGTCCCTTTGAAATCATCCGCCAGATTGGAAAGACAGCATATGAGCTTGCATTACCTCCAGAACTAGCGGAAATTCATAATGTTTTTCATATCTCATCATTAAGAAAGTACGTAGCTGATCCGAATCACGTACTAAAATATGAACCGTTAGATATACAACCAGATCTATCCTATGAGAAAAGCCGGTTAAAATCCTTGATTCGAAAGGAGAAGGTACTTCGGAAACGTACTATTCCCATTTGTAAAAATTCTATGGAGAAATCATCAGGTAGAAGAGGCAACATGGGAGACAGAAGAATCAATGAAGAATGAATACCCACATCTGTTCAGGTAAATTTGGTGGACCAAATTTCTTAAGTAGGGAAGGATGTAATAACTCGCCTAAGAAATATCTGTTTATATTCATATATGTATATATGTAAATATTTATTCTTCTGGATTTACTATAAGTACATATGTAATCTGAGGACTTCAAAATAATTGTTACGTATTCCCTGCAAACAGTTGAATAAAATATAGATATATTTATTTCTCCTCTGACTTTCTTCCACCTTCTCACCCACCAACGGGTCCCGCCCTATTAATATCACTCCTCCCAACCACCAACTACTAACCGCCGACGGACCCGCCCTAATAAGTTCATTGGAGCCCTATAAATAGGCCTCAGAACCTTCAGAAAGAATTACAACCTCTACATCTCCTCTGAGTTTTAGCTCATCTTGGTGCATCTTTCTTCCAGCGGCAAGGCTCTGTTAGGTAAGAACTCTGATTTTATTAAAATTATATTTCATTCGGTGATTTCTCTTGTTAACTCAATTTGATTGGTGATTAACCTGTGTCGACCCACTTAACCCGTATTAAACCCGATAAATCTGTGTCGACCTATTAACCATAAGTTAACCCGTTTGACCCAAGATAACCCGTGTCGATCCATTAACTTATGAATTAACCTGTTATATTCGAGTCAAACCTTTAACCTGAGTCAACCCGTTTAACCTTGAGTTCAACCCGTTTTAACCCGTTTAACCCGAGTCAACCAGTTTAACCTGAGTCAACCCGAGTTGACCCATTTGACCCATTTAACCCGTTTAACCCGTTAACCCGAGTCAACCAGTTTAACCTGAGTCAACCCGAGTTGACCCATTTGACCCATTTGACCCGTTTAACCCGTTTGACCCGAGTTGACTCGTTTGACCCGTTGACCAATTCGACCCGTTTGACCTGTTTAAACCACTTGGCTTGTCTGACCTATTTGGCCTGTCATATTTTAAATTCTTAAGCGCGATAGTAATTATTCTCACTGAACGTAATCAGGGCACACGTCATCCGCCTGCAAACAGTTACCATCTCTCGTTCAGGTAAGCGATTTTCACTGAACTTGGGACATCGTGATTATTAAATTAACATGACTATATACAAAATGATATCAATTATATTCTATGAGCTATACTCTGCATATTCTGCATTTTCTGGCTTGTGCGATATTCTGTTGGCTGTGTGCCGATATTCTGTTGGGCTTTGTGCCAAGATATTATACTGGGTTAAACTGGACCCATGTATCCTGAGATATACAATGATGTGATAAGCTGGGATCCCGGTGGTTGACGAACCACCTTCTGGACGCGTGGCGTCGTGTGGGGGACGTACCTACATCCTGTTATTCTGATGTCACACTGGTGACGTATCTGATGAACCTGTTTAATCTGATGTCACACTGGTGACGAATACCTGTGGTTCTGATCATTCATCATATATATACATATATGCATACTATGAAACATGATAAGTTGATATTCTGATCTGTTATTAAATTGAGCTATAAGACCTCACCTGGCCTTTGGTAAGGTGAAGGTCGTTTACTCGGTCTTTGTGACTGACTGTTGAATTTCAGGTAAATAAGCTGTCGCAAGGAGAAGACTGCAAAATCCCAAGAAAGATGTTTCCCTACATCCCGTATGGACCCACTGATATTTACCCTTAACCACTTTTATTGCTTTAACTTTTAGTTTTCCAATCTAAGGTTACTCTGGGTGACCTGCGTGTGTTTAAACTTTTGTAATCCTGTTTTGAGATGAATAAAATATCTTTTCTTATAATCTGTTCTGTGATTCTGACTGATAGTCTCCCCTTATTTTATGGATAAATGGTCCTTAAAAATGAGGGTGTGACAAGTATTTCCTAATCACATGCATCTTCTACCTCGCTACTCCAGTCACCAGTCTGGGTAAATCTACCCTCCAAATAACTATTCCTACGACAGTTTGCTTGCTTTTTGTCTTTTATTTTAGTTGACTAGTCATATATATACTCCACAATCTACCGATATTACATCTCCTACCTTGATTAAATCTCTTATGCACAACAAAAAACAAGACCGATCCCGAGTTAACATAAGTCGACTGTCAAATATAACCCAACGTTAAATCTCTTACCCCGAGTCGCGAAAAGCAATTAGTGTGGCTAGCATACCTAACCCCAAATTAGCTAACGTCATCCTCAACTCGAACTAGTCATATATATACTCCACAATCTATCGATATTACATCTCCTACCTTGATTAAATCTCTTATGCACAATAAAAAACAAGACCGATCCCGAGTTAACATAGTCGACTGTCAAAATATAATCTTCTCCCGGAACTCTCTTTCTCTTTGGTGTTTCCTGGGATCCCCACATCCTACGTCAACAATATCAATAATGTAAAAAATTATAACAAATATAATTAAATTTATGACATATAACTATTAATTAAAAATATATTTAAAAATTGTGTATATTTTATAATATTTATCATATAAAACATAAAAAAGAATAATAAAATATATAAAATTATATATATATATATATATATATATTATCCATCTATAAAATATATATAATAAAATAACCTTATTTATATATATAATTTCATCAAAATTATAAATTTTTTATACAGCACAATAATTTTTGTAAAATAATTTTACTTTTGACAGTAATTTCTAATAGTGATTTATCAAAAGCGTAAAAAACTTTTATCCAATAGCATTTTTTTATGCAACTATACATTATTAAATATATAGGGTTTTCTTGTTTACAAAATTTAATTTTAACTAATTAAATGAATATATCTTTTTATTAAAAATTACGAATAATACGAAATAAAATTAGTAATTATATTGTGATGTGTTAGAAATATGATATAAGTTAATTGTTATTTTGATATATACGTGGAATGTGAAATAATTTTTTTTTTAAATTTTAAATTAAATATATGATGTAAAATATAATTATTTTTTAAATTTTTAATTTTATATATGATGTAATATATCTGTTTAACAACCATTTCAATTGGCGATGAGAGAGAAACAGGGGAAAGTAACTGCTCCTCCACTCGCCTCTTGTCAGCTGCCACCAACCGCTCCGCACTTTCAGCCGAAATTCTCAATTCATTGAAGGTTGAAACCGTTAACGTTCCGTTTCCGTTTCCGTTCCGTTTCCGTTTCCCGTTCAAGGTTGGTAAAGAAAAGGGTGGGTGGTGTCTTTCACTTTTTTATGAAGTAAATTGGAAGTTTGCTTGCCGAAAATTGATAAAAAAAAATTTCTTAATAATGAAAGTACGATAATGCCCTCTTACAAGCTTTTAATTTACTACGGGCCCTAACTTTAACTCTCCCTGCCCGACTCTATAAATACACGAGAGCACCATGATCAATGGCGTCCGATTGGCTTCTTCTTCTTCTCTTCTTTTTTTGTTTGTTTGTTTTGGGAAACCCAATCTCGGCATCCATGGCTGACCTCTCCGGCGTCAACAAGTGCTTGCTCCAGAGCGATGCTCTTCAAGAGGTTCTCCTCTTTCTGTTCTTCTTCTTCTTCTTCTTCTTTCCCTGTTTTTCAATCCACTAACCCATATAACATTCATCACCAATGGTTTTTTCTTGCCCTTTCCATGAACTTTTCAGTACATTTTGGAGACCAACGTGTACCCAAGAGAGCACGAGCTGCTCAAGGATCTGAGAGAAGAGACCAAGGCCAAGGTACCCCGCAGGCAAGCTTCAAGCCCAAGCTTTTCGTTGTCTCCCTGTCCTTTTTCTTCTTCTTCTTCTTCTTTGATTATCGGGTGTTTTAGGGCTTTGATGAGCGTTCCCCCTGACGAAGGGCAATTCCTCTCTGTTCTTCTCAAATCGGTGAACGCCAAGAGAACCATTGAGCTTGGGGTCTTCACCGGCTACTCCCTCCTCACCACTGCCCTCGCCCTACCCAAAGAGGGCAAGGTTCGATTCTTCCCCTTTCTTCCTCCTTTTTCATTGCAACATAATATGTTTATTGATGTTCATCAATATATTTAATTTGATGGTTACAAAGAACTTGGCCAGCATTTTGTAATATGAAGTTGAGTCTCAGGGGAGAGGGATGAGATTGAAGGTGATGGAAAATTCAATCAAAAGCTACAAACTCTTAAGATCTTATCCTTGTTGCAGATTACCGCGATCGATATCGATAGATCCAACTACCAGATCGGCCTGCCGTTCATCAGGAGGGCCGGCGTCGAGCACAAGATCGAGTTCATCGAGTCGGATGCTCTTTCTGCTCTCGACAAGCTGGTCGAGGAGGTGATGCACATCACTCTCTAACATAACAGCTAGTAATTTGTGACTTATAGGCCCTGTTTGGCAATGAGCTAAAAATCATGGCTAAAATTACTCATGGCCAAAATCTTAAATTTATTTTAAAAAAAACTTTAAAAAGTATTTTATATCTCATCTCACACAAATTTCAACATTAAACAATCTTTTTATTTCACATCCAACACAGTTCTCAATAAATCAATCAACTTTATTTCATATCCTACACAATTTTTAATACAACTAACTTAATTTATGTCACATCATACACATTTTTCAAAAATAGCTAAAAATTCCAATCAAATCTTCTTTTTTTTTTCTTATTACCAAACACAGCCAAGGTTTGCTCATTGGAGAATAGTTTTGCAGGTGAAGGAAGAAGAGTTGTTTGATTTCGCCTTTGTGGATGCCGATAAGTCGAACTACCACAAGTACCACGAGAGGTTGTTAAAGTTGGTTCGAGTTAACGGGTTGATATTATACGACAACACGTTATGGTTCGGGACTGTTGCTGATCCGAATAATCCAAACTATCCGGGTTGGATCAATTATAACATCGATAGCGTCTTGAAGCTGAACAAGCAGCTCGCGGCTGATCCAAGGATCGAGTTGTCGCAAGTTTGCATTGGCGATGGGGTCACCATTTGCCGGCGCATCGCTTGAGATCGATGAAGAAGGAAGGAGGCCGTGTTCAATAAGAAGTTATGCTCTGCTGCATGTTCAAATTTGAATATTGATATGTTTTTTTTTTTTTTTGAATGACATTTTTTTTTATGTTATGTATAAGTTGATAATCCTGAAAATAGATATGATGAACAAGATTATGTCAGAAATTTATTTATGCATCAAATCAGATCCCTTTTAATAGAAATAAAGTTAATAGATTAATATCCCACCAGCCTCAACTGCTCAATTTGTTAATAAAATATACCTGAGTGGATCACCGACCGGCCTAGCAATTAGTTGAGTTTTAAATTATTTTGATATATTTAAAATCTAAGACTGTTTCATAATAAAAATAAAAAAGAAAATTTGGTTGGAATTTTTAGTCATTTTTGAAAAATATGTATAATGTGAAATAAAGTAAGTTGATTATATGAATATTGTGTGAGATGAGATATAAAATAATTTTTTAAATTTTTTTAAAATAAATTTAAGATTTTGATCCTGGCTAATTTTAGTCATGATGTTTATTGCCAAATAGGACCTATAAGTTTCTGAATTTCATGTTTGAGTGATATGATTTTTGAATATTTACATCTTTATATTATTTTATAATATTATTTACATATATAATTGCTCCCTCTTTCCCTACATCTTAATTTGAATTTCTAAACTTCAAAGATTGGTATAGATTTCGTCATTTCAATTAGCTGTAAACTTATCTCAAATATCAGAATGGTTGGTTAAGAGAGTATTTGGTTCAATGTTATCTTGATGTTATGTCATGTCATTCAAAAAAAATAATTATTTGATTTAATGATATTTATAAGAGGACATTTGGTTCATTGTTATTTAGATGTCATCTTTTGATTAATAATTTTATAATCTAATTGAAGATTATTTAAAGATAACATTGCACCAAATGACCCCTAAATAACTTTTTATAAAATTATAGAATTATTAATCAAAATACAACATCTGGATATCAGGACATCTAAATTATATGATATAACACCAATAATAATAACAACAACAACCAAGCTTTAATCTCAGTAGGTGAGGTCGGTTACATGAATTATTTATTTTCATTGCACTCTATCAATTAATAAATTCTTATTTAATCTCAGTAGATGAGATCTAATAACTTGATTTTTCTAACTAGAACTTCAATTGATTCACCTTATCATTTCTCATTAGAATGCTTTATAAGAACGAGACCGCTAACTTCATTGAAGAAACCTTGTACAACGAAGAAGTCAATACACACAAAAAAAAAAAGAACTTTGAGCACTTGTTTGCTACAACTACAGGCTTCGTTGAATAATTCTTAAAAAGATCTTTTAAAATCTTGTACTCACAATAAAATGGACATATATAAGTTTAACATGATCATCACAAGCCAGATAATTTAGCTAATGAGGAATTTAGATTAGCTAATTCTTTTCGAAAATTCACTGAAAAGATAAAGATGTTCACGTATAATTTAAACTTAAAAAATGAAAGAGATTCTTCTCGATTCTTCTTCTTCTATTTCTTCTTCTCAAGCAGTAGCGGTAATGATGGCTGAACTTTTAGAGGCTTAATTACTCGACTTCAAATCAACAATATATGATTTAGCAACTTTTCGACAAAAATCTTTAATGTTCTTTACCAAGAAAAATCATCAATCGTACAGTAAATGGTGACCGAGGCTTAACTGAAGATGAAGATCATAAGTTAAACTTAGTTTATTAAACTATTTGATTCACTGGATAATTTAGTGGGCTAAGTTTTTGTATTACTGTACTGTAAAAAAAATATTGTGTCGATTAATTATATAAAAAAGTGTTATCGTATGTAGTTATTTTTTTAATTTGGTAAATTCCTATTAAAACTACAATGAAAAACAGAATTATTTGCTATAAATTGCTATGCCTTGCCGTCTTTGCTGAATGATCAATTGCTATCTCTTCCCCCAAAATATATAAAAAGGATATATTCTTCAGAGAAGGAACTATTACTATAAATTTTCTTGACAAATATAATCAGCAAATTATATCATCGCTAGTGGGAAGCACTAGCAATTATAAATCTGATATTTCCATGTCTGCAAAGACATATAATATAATCAATAATCTTTAGAAAATTATTGTTGGATTACAACATAATTCCTCAATGATATATCATCTCCGTGAAATAATATCTCATATATATCATATAGAACATTCTCTTCAGAATATTACCTATAAATTTCAGAATGAAAAATAATTTTTTCAGCATCTTCTTCAGAAATATGAACAATTTCATTATGAACAATATAGTGATTTATATTCTATATTAGAAGTCATATACAAATATAAAAATATCAATTTTTCCTATATGAAAAAAGCCTGACTGAAGGAATGTCTACGCAAAATCATGACATTATTACTAAAGGATTTACAAACTCGGATTCTGAATAATAAGTCACACGTATGGCTTTTCTTAATTATATATATATATATATTATTATTGAAAGGCAATGGTAAGTATTTTATTAATATATATATTACATAATTTTTTATTATATGATTAATTTGACTATGTATATTTTTAATTTTATAAATGCATAATTTTAAGTATAATAATTATATATATTATTGATAGATTTTTAACTTATATGTAGAATAAGTAATAGTTATGTATGATAATTATAATTATGCTTTTTTAATTATAAATATTTTACAAATTATACAATTATAATTATAATTAAATTATTATAAAAAAATAATTATAATTATAATTGTAATTATTTTGGTAGCTATATAACAACTATTACAACCATTTTGAATATTATATAAAATATGTAAAGTTAAGTTTATTTTAAATAATTTAAAACAGTTTTTTTTTTTTAAATAGTTATTTCAAAAAATTGATTTTTTTTACCTTTCACGGATATTTTTTAGTTTTCTAAAAATTAAAATTTTATTTTGCTATTGTTTTATTAAACATAAATTATATAAAGAGAGTCTTTTTCTTTCGAAAGGTTTGGTTTTTTTTTGTCTACGAACTCAATAATGTTTTTTTTTTTTGATGGCACGAACCCAAATAAATTACACAATAAACATTTGGAACATATGGGAAGCAACATCAAAGTTTTCTTTATTCAAGAAATAAAAATAAAAAAAAATCATTTTTTTTTCTGAATGAAAGGGAATTAGTCCAAATTGCATGGCTAATTTTTGTACCTTTCAGTGGCGTAGGAAAGTTCATTTTTTTAATTAGTATTTAAAATTAATTAGTCTACATTAATCATAATTACTATTATTTATTATTAATAGATTTTAATTTAATTAAAATTTTTGAAACCCAATCAAGTGATTGATTTATGGTCTAACTTGTTCATGTCACAAATATTTTTAATTTTATAAATATTATAAATAACTTTTAAAACATTAGAATTAGTCCAAGAACGTAATAATAAATAATTAGATTTTAAAAAAATATTCCAATCATTAATTAAATAATATAAAAATAAATAAATAAATATTTATGAAGTTTAACTGCAGTTTGACCGATTCATTTGGTTCAACGATCAGTTCAACCAAATGAAGTTTAAATAATTCGAGATGATCTAGTCGGCTGCTCTTCCGGCTCTTGACAGGCTGGTTGAGGAGGTGATGGATATCTAGGGCTGTTACCGATCCAATTTCGAGCCGAACTAATACTGGCTCGAAATTGGATTGATCACACTTCGATCGACTCGAGCTCGATTTGGCTCGACTTCGAGCCGGCTCGAAAATGAATCAAATTTCAATTTTTTTTGAGCCGATCTCGAGCTGGGTAAGCTCAACTCGATCCGGCTCGAGATCGGCTCAGTTTATAATATATATATCTATTATAATATAAAATATATTTTAATTCGAATCAATTTCGAGCTGAATCAAGCCGAGTCTACCCGGCTCAAAATCGGCTAGAAATTATTACCGAGTCAAACTTTTGACTCGTTAGTCGGCTCATTTAGATCGACTCGATTTCAATTCGATCTAAAATCGATTTAAATTTTGATAGATTTTCGATCTTTGATCCATATTAACACCCTTACGGATATCATTTTCAAACACGACTGATAGTAATAATTTGTTGGCTCCGAGTTTGCTCAGTGATGATCAGTTTTGCAGGTGAAGGAAGAAGAACTATTTGATTTCGCCGTTGTGGATGCTGACAAGGTGAACTATCACGAGTATCACGAGAGGTTGTTGAAGTTGGTTCGAGTTAACGGATTGATATTGTGCGATAACACGTTACGGTTTTGAGTCCGTTGTTAACCCAAATAACCCGAACCATCCGGAGCGGATCAAATGCAACATTGACAGTATCTTGAAGCCGAACGAGCAGCTCGTTGTCGACCCAAGGATCGACCTGTTGCAAGTTTGTATCGGCGATGGGAGTCACTGTTTGTCGACGCATCGCCTGAGATTGTCGGATGAATACGTGCCTGTCGTCGGTTTGCATTCGAGTGTTCCGTGTGGATGTTGATGTTGATGAATGTTTGGGTACATCTAAAATAAGTGTTTTGTGTTCAAAATAATTGGAACTTGAGTCAATGTCAAAATAAGTAAATTTAAAATTATTAAATCCATTATTTAAAAATAGGGAAGATTCCTAAAATATCCAAAAGCTAGAAAATCAAGAAAAATGATTATATAAAATTTGGGAGATGCTCAAATTAGGCAAATTATATATAAAAAATAATAATTTGAAAACTAAGGATTAATTGCTCTAAGCTTTAAATATTCAGCTGAGCAGAAAGATCAACTCAGTATAAGCTCAAGTATAATGAAAATGTATGCATTAATGTGCTTAACAAACTATTAAGAAATTTTATTGTTAAGAGGTAAATTAATCAAATAATCACAAAATACCTGTTAAGAGACACAGGTCTAACTGGAGGTCAATTTATTCAAATTAAATCCTGAAAATGAGTCAAAATCTAATCGAGCAAGCTCTGAACCCGATTCTGCCATCAATTTGGGTTACTTTGAGCTTCAAATAGGTCAATTTTGAGGTTAGAATCTGGATCAGCCAGGTTACCCAAGTAGTCAACCCAACTGACCTCTGCACACATCACTGTAGCAGCCAGCCAACCTGCTTTGAGAGCAGAGAAAGCAGATCCCAATGGTAGGGATGAGTCAGGTTAATCCACCCCATTATATATTACTCAATACTCATACCCGCCTTGTACACAATTTCACTCCTCCCAGTCCCGCCCTGCACCGATTATATTACATAATACTTGAACCCAATCTGCCCCGCTCCACCCTAACCCTACCTAGACTCGCCCGTGCTACCTGCCTCGCCAGCTTGCTTGCCCCGCCGCTTCGCTCGGCCCACACCGCAACATCATGCGTGGTTGCCTTGCCCGCCCCACGTCACCTGACAGTGGCCGGATCGCCCCTCCTGCGATACTACGGATCGACGACATCGGGGTTGTGTGGGAGAGACAGGTGACATCAGCTTGGCGATGTCGGCAGTCAGCAGTCGGTCAGTAGAGAGAGACGTGCGGAGGTGCTGGAGTCGCACTGTGACAGTCGACTAGTCAGAAGAGACGAGCGCGCGAGTTTAGAGTTCTTTTGCGAGAGCGATTGGGCGAGCGTTGGTTGCGCGAGAGTGGGTCGCAGGTTTGCGGGACAGAAGGCTGCACAAGGATCGATAATAATTTTGAATTTTATTATTTAATAATATCGAGTATTGGGTCGAAGTGAGTATGACCGAGCCCTCCCCGTTTTATAACGGGCCGGGGCGGGTCACAAGTCAGGGCCTATACCCATCCTATTAGGAACAGATCGGGGTGGATCAAACAGGTATAAGTATAAATTACCACCCCTCCCTTGGCATTGCTCGACATGCAACAGGTTCATATGACGGCCATTGACGACAAAAGACAACTAGAGAACAACTGACATTGCAAGCACCTGTAATCACCTCCGACGAGGTGTGATTACCACCTCGAGAAGTCTAAGAAATCTAGTTGACATGCCAATCTGATTGCTTAAGGGCTTAGGGGCCGAGCAATCATTTGATGGCTAAACTAAAGCCAACGACGTAGAGTTGATCACCAGCAAATACCTACAAATAAGCCGACTTTCGAAAAGTTTAGCGGAGACGCCAGAGAAGCTGAAGATTCCGTAAGGCCGCCAAAATCTCCCCGGCCTTTTCCTCTCAAACAAGAGAACTCCTCCAGCCAGATCAAATCTAAAAGTTACGGAGTTCTGCAACTTACAAGAGCTTCTGAAAGTGCCTAACCATCCTTGACTTCCAAATATACACAGAAAGAAGAGCACTCGTTCAACAAATTCAGAGCCAAATCCAAAGAACGAATAATTCCTAGACCTGCAGTCAAACTAGTTCCAGATTCCAACATTACTTGCAGTGAACTGGACCTAGAAAATTAGACCATGCCAGCCTTTAGAAATTCTTCCAACAACTTTATTAGATTAAGGAAAGATTGTTGTGTTCGGACTGTCCGCACCCTTCAACACCTAGTGAGCGCTCGCCACGTTAGATGCATACATGATGGGTACCCATTGGATGCCGAATGATGCGCTGTCTGCGCCGAATAACTTCTTTAAATTAAGAGGATCAGGTCTACATCACTTGGCTTTGACCAGAGATGCTGGAGAGCTTTGCTTTGCCCAGCTTCGCCGAAGAGCCATCGCTTTGTCCGGCTTCATTGGAGAGCATCACCCCCCCCCCCTCAAATCCAACCATTACTGTCGATCTAGAGAGGGATTTCTATCCAGATTCTTAGCTTAGAAAAGCCTCAGAGCCCTAGATTCCATAACGTTGATGAGAAGACATTTAATTCCTTATAGAATAATTATTCCCATATTTATTTTAATGGAATAGCTATTTCATAAGAATCTCTATTCCACATTTTATGGAATAGTTATTTTTCAAAAAATAAATTTTCTTTTTTGAAAAGTGTTTTTTTTTTTGAAAAGTGGAAAATAGATAACTTTTCTTTGACTATTACTTGTGGATTAAAAATGTTAATTCAAAATAACCTTTATTCATACATATATACATATGAAGCATACATATGTATATAAAAATGTGTGTGTGTATATATATATATATATATATATGAGTTTCATCTTCTAGACGATAAAATCAGAGGATCTTAATAAAATTCTTCCACCATCCTTATCCAAACTGTGCCATCGATTTAGTAAGTTAATTTTTTATTTTTTTAATCAAAAGATTTATTGTCTAATGGAGAAATCAATACTTAACTACAGAGGCCGGTGTCTATAGAATATCACCTATCTTTAGAAATTTTAGTCTTAAAGTTATCATCTTTATGGTAAACTTTGTTTTTAATCTATCTTTAGAACCTGTTTGATTCTCATGCCATTTTGATCATGCCAAAAATCATAATCAAATTAGTTCATTTATTATAAAAGTTTTAAAAATATATTAAATTAATTTTTATAACATCATATATATATAACTTTTAATATAAAAAAATTATTTTTATTTCACATCCTATAGCAATTTCAATATATCAATCAACTTTATTTTCTATCATATATATACATTAAAGCAAGTTCACAAATTTTATAGCAAGACTAAATTAATCTTATTACCGAACAAACGTAGGAAAGGAAACTCTTCGATTAAATAAAATCCATCTAATACGTCAAGAGTTGGATGATATTTACCCTAATCTTTTTGTTCCCAATCTTCCCTCAATCCATCTTTTTGGATTTAATCTCTACCTATTGTTATGCTGATATAGAAAATTCAAAATAAATTTAGGAGGCATCTAGTTCAATGTAATCTTGATGCTATCATATTATCTAGAGAAAAGCTGTACGGCAAACACACTAACATGTGAATTTAAATCTACACATACACAGATTGGCGAAGTCGTTAAAACAAAGTGCGACATATGAATTCCATGCAGTGGGAAGATGCGGTGCTAATCAAGTCAAAGAAAAAATTTTAAAATTAATGCAATGGGGTATGTCACACGGGAGCAAATGTTAGGCAATTAATTGACAATAGATTTACTAAGTTTAGCATTACTAAGATGCAGAGTAGTCACACTAGAGTAAATCATAGATGTATGCATATCATACTTACAGAGAATAAGATAAGGTGGAGACACTTGATGTTGGTTTGAGCATATCCATCAACGGCATATAGGAGATCCTACAAGAAAGAAAAGGAAGACCAAAAATGAAATGAGATATGCTGTCCTTAAACATGACCATAGTCACTTGCAACTAAAACAGAGCATTGGTTTACATACAACTAATGTCATCATTTAGGGGACGTTTGGTTCAATGTTATCTCAATGTTATGTTATCTTATCTTTAGAAATTAATTGTTTGGTTTAATGACATCTTTAAATAACATTACAATTAATTACAAAAATGTCATTACATGATGACATCTAGATGTCACTCCAAATTGGGCGACATCTCAAGATAACACCATCAATTTGTCATTATAATGCCAAATAACTTCCAACTAAACAAGAATAATTTGAATAGCATTTGATATTTTCTAATATCATAACATTGAACTAAACAAATGTCTATTGATGAATAACAATGACATTTAGATAACATGACATCTAAATAACATTGACATTGAAATAACACTGAACCAAACGCCCCCTAAATGATGAGAAATCCATATGACTATCGCAAAATAGTTATTATTGTTGTCGTTATACATTGACATGGATAGAAAACAGTATCCATCAATGCCAGCTCTCATGTACAACAAACGTTTAGCATTAATACTACATACAGCCAGAGCATCGAGTTTCCAACAGTTACGATAAAGATCAGATCATCGAGTATGCAAAAGAATCTGGAGAAGAAGAATATTAGATAGTTTACATAAGTATTCACGAATGTTACCGTTTAACAATCAAGACTGTCAAACATCTAAAATCATAACAAAGTGCCACAGTGTTGAATATGAATTGAGTTGGATAGCGTGTGCCTGAAGGAGAAGTGACAAATGTCAACAATCACCATACCATACAGTAAGCTATTAATTGTGGAAAGTGCAATAAATTCGTCTAAACAAACCAAAAAAAAAATACAATGCTTAAGAGGATTTGTAGGTAATGGTCTTACATTTGAGAGATGGAAGGCTTAGAAATTTGACCTGGAGAAAGCTCACTCTCCTCCAAAGAGAAGTGACGATCATCACATTTTTGGCGTTGGTAGAAAATGTCGTATCACTGTTATATTTTTGAGGTCTGAAAAAATACATCCCTTGAGCATATAATCACTTCTCTGGAAATCAAACAACGACACGACATTTTATCACTAAATATTCAAGAATCTCAGAGGTACTTCATAGACAAAAAAGGCACAGGAAGTAATTGTTCTTCACAAAATTTAAACCTTGGCAATCCTATTCTTAACTGTAATTTAGTTTTATTCACTCTTCCATCGAATGTTAAGATATTTTTGAGACAGCACGGCTAAAGAAAAGTTGTGTATGAACAAGCCCATGTATAAAAAAGAAGAGGAAGACCAAAGAAGACATGATAAAAAACTATAAGGAATAATCTTAATTACTTAGACTTAGATAAGAATTTGTTAATTGATAAAGTGCAATGAAAACAAAGAATTCATGTAGCCGACCTCACCCAGTGGAATTAAAGCTTGATTGTTGTTGTTATAATGGGATTAAAATTTAAGAAATATTAAGAAACAATTTCTATTGTTTATTGCAATGCTTCTTTTACTAGATCCTCGACAAAGGAGTGCTGTGATAGACACATTCTTCGTCGAATATGCTAACTTCTTAAGAGTAGTACTGATGATCAAAAATCATCAATGTACAACACTTTCCAAGAATAACTTTCCTTGTATTACAGTAAACAAGGCAGGCATTGTGAAAGAGCACGACAGGAAGCACTACCAGTAAAGAAGACAAGTGGGACTTTCGACAAACTTAGAGCTGCAATGGACAAATGAAAAAGCCTGGCTAAAGGCAAAGAAGTGCATCAGAGCAAGCAGCTAGGGAAATTCCATCAAACCTAAACGAGATACAGTTCTACCTCCACCTCAAAAGTCAAATAGATGATATGAGTTTATTATCATAGTAGAGAAGCTACAGCAAACAATTTTCTGTGATAGTTGCTGTGGTACGAGACATGTTAGCTGTGCAAGCCTCAACAGTTGCTTTGAAATTTGCTTTTTCAACTATAAGGAGAATCACTGGGGACTATCGGAGCTCTTTATCTGCTTCAACTTTATGCATGCTCATTTATTTGTAGGACAAGTTCGCTACAAAGTCAAAAAATCAGTAGCATAATTCGAAGGAAAAGTATGAAATAGCTAAAAGTCTTAATTAATATTAAAAAAACCAAGCCGGCTCCAGACCAAACCGATCGAAACCGGTTGGTTTAAGGAACCGGGTTGAACCCGGGTCTGGACCGATTGCAGCACTATGGAATCGATTTCGACTGGGCTGAACCAGATTCCGTACGGTCTAGCCCAATAAGCAGTCCGACAAGTGCTTATGGGCCGTTGGCAGGCAGCACCAACAAGGGGGGGCCTATTAATGGCCCCGGTTAGGTTGGCTGCAACAATCTGGACTCTTGTCACGACTTGAGTAAGAGCAATGACCATACCTTAGATATAATTCAGCTATTGGTCGTGAATGGTGTGGACAAAGGTTCGGGAGAGAGCTTTGCTACGGGAAGAAGAGACTTCCTCCTGATCATCAGGGGGAGAAGGAGGAGCGGCACTGACCTATCCCTTGTTCCAAGCAAGTTCAATAATTTGGCTATGTGTTTTACCCATCATTATGTAAACTGAAAATTCAATCCTACGTGAAGGCACCAGATGTTTGACAGCGAAAACCTGCCAGGAACAAGATAGTGGACTTGATCAGTGAAGACGATAAAGGAATGATAACAAACCACACAAAGAACACAATAGTCTATGTGGTTCGGAGTCTGTTTTGCATTCATGGGCTGTGCCAAGAAATCAAAAGTTCACTGAGCGGAAATAATTACAAATAAGAGCTACTCGAGATGAGAACCCTAGGTAGCTGAACAAACAATTCAAGGGGAAGAGATGGGTCTTAGAATTGGATCCAAGCTACCTGCAAAAGCTACTCTCTAGGCCTTATATAATCCTATTTATAATTGAGATGGATGATTTCTGGTCGTTGATATATTTTTTGAGATGTTGACACATGTCCCAAAGATCTTGGGATTCTGGCGAAGGTGATCCTCATTAAGGGATAAGAGTATGCTTCAACCAAACTGTCCCCTTCTCCGCCAAGCATGCGTAAAATACAGAGTTCCCCACCAAACTAGATGATGTCGCGAACTCCCATGCCTTGTGAGGCGTGCTAAGGAAGTCAACTAATTGTGGCAAGAAGATGACTAACTATTTTATCACTGGGCAGTGGCTTTGGGCCCAAGTCTATGGTCAATAACCTCGACCATAGGCCTTTGCAAGCCCATAAGGCCCAAGTTGCCAGCCCATGGAGTCCAACCTAGCTATTCCTTTTAGTCGCCATGTAGGCAATCCTGATGCCATTGGATCCCATGTGTAAACACCAAGAAAATCACAACAAAATGTAACGGTGTAGATATGAAGCTTGCATAGAAAACAAATAACTCAAAAGTCAAGAAAATCCCAAATATAAATAAATAAGCATAAGCTTGACAACTCTGGGAAACAGTGAGAAGTTAATTGATAAGGACTAGCAGGAACTCCCAAGTTTTGATGTTTGATAAGATTATATACAGCTAAATAATAATTACAGAATATTACACATTATTATCAAAGCCCACTTGGAAAGTTGTAACCATAATATAGCAAAATGATAATACAAGTACAGTTAAAAAGAAAGAACAAAACAAGAACACCACAATTAATCTTACAGTTTGCAAGCAGATCAACTTTGGTAAGACAGTGAATAATGGGAATTAAGCTTTCTCTTAGGATGGTTTAATGGCCCAGGCAACCCTTCAAAAAAGTCAGATAGGTAGTTCTCTAATTCCTCCGGTGTGTACTTTACATACTTTGCCACATTACGTCCACCTTCTAGTTGACTGCCAAATCTTCCGAAGAAAGCACGATATGCTGGGATGATTTTCTCGGATATGGATATTCTCAGTTCTTCGCGAAGCTGAGGATCAGAAACTTTCCACGCGGTTTGGTTTCTATATAACTCTTCAAAGCCCAAGTTGAAACTTTTGAACCTTTCTTTGATAACAATTTTCAATGAACTATTGAAACTACCACTTCCACCCAATCCATCATCCTTCAGGTATGACAAGACTTTGGTCCAAGATGCCCTCAGGTAGCTTGTGGCATGTTGCCTAACTTGCCCACGGCGTTTCCTAACCCAGTCATCCCCTACAAATTTAAGAAGCTCAGAGTCCTTGATTTTTTGAACTATGTAAAGTATGTTATTCATCAAGAATATGAACTGAAGTCCGCCATCTTCATAGTTCTTTGACTTCTGTTCAAGATTGGTCTCTAAATAGGACAATAGTAAGAGGAGATGCCTGCCTAATGGGGTCATTTCCTCCGTGCAATCATCACCTTTCCCTTCTTCAGGGAAATCTTCATTATCCAAAAGAACGTTGAGAGAGCTGCTATAGTCTACTAATAGTTTGACATAATTCATTACGTAACGGGAAAGTGGGTGGATCTCACCGCCTTGTACAGGCTTACGGGAAGCTTCTTTTTGAACAGCATTTGCGAAGTCCATGAAAATCCCTCTTACTGCATCTGCCAACATCTTCTTGATTTCTTCGGCCTCACTGCAGACAAGATTGTGGGCATCCCCAGAGATCAGAGAATGAAAGACAGGGATCACATCGTCCAGAGCCTCATACATGTCGAGTGTTCGGAAAAGCTTCTCCGCGGACCTCTGGCAGATGGAAATTGCATCCCCAAAATTCAGAAGCTGCATGATGCATCCTTTGGCAGCATTCGTAAAGCATTCTTCTTGGAGGTCCACCGAAGACGCAAAAATTTGTTCGCAAAGATTTTTCTCCTCTGTTAGAAGAACCCTAACCATGATTTTCATCGCCTGAATCCACGTCTTCATCTTCTCATTGAGGGTTTGCCACTCGATTCTTTGGACCTCCTCAATGCTCATACGCTCGTAACCAAGGATTAAGAGGTACTCATCGAGAACATCACGCCTGATGCTGCTATAGACCTGGCAGATCTCCCTGCCGTACCCGGCCAAGACCATGCGGTCGGCTATCTCCTTCAGATCACAGACGGCCTCCGGGAGAACGAGATCAATCTTCCGGCAATCGGAAATAGAGCTCCCGCCTCGCTCCTCCGGGCTAGCCTCCTGCTGCTGCTCCTCATCCGCAGAGCCTTCAAAGTCCTCAATCGTCTCATCGGCGCCACAGGCGAAGGAGCCCGATATCCTGCGAATCGAGCTTCGAAGAACATCGGCGTCGAGTGGCACGGTGTTGCGGACCATCAGATGGCGGAACTCATCTTCCAGTCGCGCCATGGAAATCTGAAGACAGATCTCCGCACGGGAGCGGAGGTCCTCAGAACACGGCTCAGATT
Source organism: Apostasia shenzhenica (assembly GCA_002786265.1). Lineage (NCBI taxonomy): Eukaryota > Viridiplantae > Streptophyta > Magnoliopsida > Asparagales > Orchidaceae > Apostasia > Apostasia shenzhenica. Next base: position 4,197,694 of record KZ451932.1, on the reverse strand, counting down.
CGAGGAGAGAGACAAGCTCGTCGACCGCGTCGAGGTACTCACAGGCCTCTTCAGTGGACGCCTCCCAGATGAGCGAATTTGAGATCTCCCAGCGCCGGATGACCTCCTCGGCGTCATCAAGTCGAGGATCGCCAGCAAGGGCCTCCTCCCGGTGATCGCTTCCTTCAGCGATCGGTGAGTTGCAGCCTGAGTCGGTGGAGGGGAAGAGGTCGTTCATGGTGGATAGGCGATTGTCGAAGCCAGAGAGGATGCGGATCATGTCTTCAGCGGCGTGCTTGGAGGTCGCGAGGCTCTTCACAATCTGCTGCGCAGTCGCAATGACCTTGTCATGGCCATCCACCCTCGCTGCCGCGGCCATCGCCGGAGCTCCAAACCGAATATCCGGATCTGATAAGGCAGATCTGTGCAATAAACGAAGAGGAAATCCTCGATCTGGAATTTCGGGTTAGTGGAGGACGAGGTTCGCCGTCGCCTCTGACCTCGGCAGCCCGTCGCCCTGCCGGCTTGTATGCTAGATTGGCTAATCCGCACTGGCGATGATATGCACACACCACATCTGCTCAATACTTGCACTCCCAATCTATATTAATGATCTGATAAAAACAGTATGTTGGGAAGGTTCATATCCTTAATGACAACCTTTTGAAATAAATAATTTTTTTAAAAGAAAATAAATAATTCTTTTTTTTATGCGAACGTCCTTATTCAAATTTAAAATAAAATAATATCATAAAATCGAACCGAATTACAAATCGAATCACTGTTTAATTTTATAATTTATGATAAGATACCATCATCAACTGATCAAATTGATGAATTAATATAATTTTAAAAATTTTAAAAATAATAATATCTAAAAAATATGGATAAATATTTAAAATAATAAACTCATTCACCCAATTAATTTATTTATAAAATATTACCTAATTAAAATAAATTTTTTATAGTTCAAGCAATCCAATAATTCAATTCAATTTTTATTACAGTAAAATCAAATGGAGGCATCATGCAGATCATTATGCTGATAAACTTATTTAAAAATTAATAAAAATTTTGAAATTTTCAGACTCAAGTGGAACCCAATCTACTAAAATTCGATTTATATTATCCCGATATATGGGCAACTAAAATATATATATATATATGTAAATATATATATATATATATTAAATAATTTTTTTAAAAGGGATTAAGCATTTTTTTTATATAAATTATTATGCTATAATAAATTCAAGGATAAATTGCAACATGGTCTTTGAGGTAGGGAACAAATTTACTTGAATCCTAGCTTATATAATCAATTGAAAGTATCAATTTTAAAACTCTGCTTCAGTTTCGATTTCGCTCGTAAATTAAAAAGATTAATTTTAGTAGTTTTGACATAATGCAAATGATAATATTTAATTTTTCATTTAAAAAATCTAAGTATTAAAATATTATGTTAAAAATGTGAAAAATTTAACAGAAATAAAATTGACGAGTTTCATATCAATAATTAAAATGAAATTGGGGAAATTAATCAATTTTAACGAATAATAATTCAAATATATGGACCAACATGTAATAACTTTAATATCTTTGAAACTTATAAGCAAACTACCCTTGATAAATCCTGCTAAAAGTGTTGCAACAAAAACTTATTAAAATATTTATCATTAACATTAAATATTTCTTGCTCTTAACTTTATTAAATTTAACTGTGGATTTTTGAATAATTATGAAGGAAAAAAAGGATTTTACATAGAAAAAAATAAGATAAATTAAAAAAAGAAGAATGCAGAAGTATGGCTCCAACTAAACTCAGAGAAACATTCATAGGAGGCCAGGTCTGCAGATATAATTATTCTTTAATGGTAAATTACTTATTGGTTCTTCAAGTTCAAATGTCATTAAATTATGATTCATGAGGTTAAAATATCAACTCAGTAGGTCCTAGTGTGTTTTTTTAATAAGTTCTTGCTAGAATTTTTAGCCCTCATATTATGTAAAATAAAATTATTTTAATATTATTTTTATATATAATATAAAATAAATTGTTAAAATGTGAAAGACTATTAATCATTAATGGTAATATTTATTTATAATTGAAATAAAATTATATTTTTTATAGCAAACTATGTAACTCATGCGAAATGAATGTAAAAAAACCGTGATTTCTATTTTCCATTGTCACACTTTAAACAATATAAAAATTTATTCGCTTACTATATAAATTTCAACATAAAATATTAATTTATTCACATATCCAATATATCTATAATTATCATAACAAAAGATTTCATTTAATATTTTATATAATTTTAATAAAATAAAATATCATTATTTATATTTAATATATAATATAAAATAATATTATTTCATAGCATTAATCTCCAATAATATTCAAATGATACCAGTTTAAATAATAATAATAATAATAATAATGATAAATAAATTTTTTTAATAAAGTTAATATTTTTATTGAAAATTATTAAGTATGTAAGTAAAATAATATTTTTTATATTAAAATATGTGTAGAATGATTAAAAATTTTATTTATCATTATTATTATTATTATTTTAAACTGGCATCATTTTGGTCCTAATTTCAATCTCAGCGTTGCCAAAAAGTATACAGAAAGGTATAATAATGTATTTCAAATTATAGCCAATCAGCTTTTTAAATACAATATCTTCAAAATATAAAAAAAAAAAAACTTAAAAACGTGGACTAAATAATTATTAGTATATACTAATTCCACATTGTTTCCTAAGATAAGGGATGTTTGCCTTGTAATATTCTTCAATTAAGAATTCTGATAATTAGATCTTGCCAAAGAAAATGGTAGGAAAATGAAATGTAAAAATAGAAATAAATATAAAGATTTCTTATTGTTAAAGATTTAATTTTAAAAAAATTCAGAATTAAAGATGTTATAAAAGTGAGGTGGGGGTTTTTATTTTTAAAAATAAAAAATAATTAATTAGAATATTTTAAAATTCAAATTACAAAAAATAGTAAAAAAAAAAAAACTTTGTGTGCAATGTAGAGTAAAAAAAATGTAGATCATAAATCATCTTAAGAATTAATTGCAAATATTGGCCAAAATAAATAATATGGACTATTGAAAATTAATATGAACTAATGTGAAAGGTGAGTCAAATCTCAAGGCATTCAATGTAATTTGCCAAAAATTAAAAATAAAAAAAAAATCAAGGAAAGGAAAACAAAAACAGCTCATTCTTAGCCAATTATTTTTGACTTTTTCTTTAAGTTTGAATGAATAATAATAAGTTTAATTAATTATTTATTGAAATCAATAACAGTTTTATATACTTCTAATATAAAAAATTACAGCTTGACGATCTCCTTCTTAAATTATATTTTATGAAAATGAGTAAAAGGACTCTAAAAAAGTTATTTAATTTTATTTTATCAATAATAATAATAATAATAATTAATTTTGTTTGACTAAACGAAGTTGGTAGTGAATTTTGATTTATGAGCTGAATGCATTGAACCTTGAGATGAAGATGCACCAAATTTCTATTAGTATAAATATTTATGTCCAAAAAGTTATTTAATTATTTAAGAGGCCTTAAATAAAAAGAATAATTATATTTGTCAAAAAGTCAATTAATTACTTGTTTAACATAAAAAAATAGGAATAATTACCTACATGCCACGTCATTTCGCTTTATTTATGCGTTACCCATCCATTTTTAGTTAATTACGCTATGCACACTCAAAACATTATAAAATCTTATATACACACACTTTCACTTGTTTTTATTATAATGAGCAATTATAATTTTCCAATAACCTAACTATAGTTAGGTTACAAAAAATCTGAACTGTTCATCATCTTATTTTAAGGATATTTAAATATATTTTGAGTGAAAATCTTAAAACTTTGATGTTCAGGTTGTGGTAAGGGAAGGAAACATCCGCGACATGAATTAATTTTAGGACAGATTAGCGCTTTAGTGAGACATCGAGGAGGGAAAAAAAGTGTACTATTAAGGGTAAAAATATAATTTTAATAATTTACTAACGAAATATTTTTTTTTCAAATAGATTTTGACTAAATTTTAACTTATGTTGTGTATGTAAGATTTTATAATATTTTAAGTGTGCATAGCGTAATTAACTAAGAATTGATGGGTAATGCATAAATAAAGTGAAATTGTGTGGCATGCTGGTAATTATCTCAAAAAAAAAAAACATTTATATCTGTTGTCTTTTAATATTTACATTTATTGCCCTCAACTTTAAATTTACAGTTATCACCTATGAAAAATAAATTTTCATATTTAAAGATTAAATGCGTAATAAGAAGATCTTCGGGGGGCATATATAATATTTTATATCTCAAATATGAAAATATTATTCACTTTAATTTTAAAAAATTGTATTACTTGTAT
>KZ451932.1:4181165-4193281 GCA_002786265.1 Apostasia shenzhenica | reverse complement strand
ATTAAATTTTTAAACTAGAGGATTTTTGAATATAATTATGAAGGAAAAAAAGGATTTTACATTAGAAAAACAATAAGAATAAATTAAAAAAAAAGAATAATGCAGAAATATCGGCTCCAACTACAACTTCAGTCGAAAACATTCATAGTGAGGCCAGCGTCTGCAGAAAATAATTATTCCTTTACATGGTAAATTACTATTTCTTCAAATCAATGTCATCTGTCAAGTTAATGTATGTAATTAATCATGAGAGTTAAAATATCAACTCCGACGAACTTCCTAGAGCTGTGTTTTTAATAATTCTCTTAGGAATTTTTAATGGCCCCATCACTATTTATGTAAAATAAATATTGTGATTTTTAATATTATTTTATTATAATAATAAAAATTAAATTGTTAAAATGTGACAAGACAAGTTAATCATTAATGGCATAATATTTATTATAACTTGAAAATAAAATTATATTTTTTATAGCAAACTAATGCTAAACCTCATGCGAAATGAATGTAAAAAAACCCGAATTTCTTAATTTTCCCCAGTCACACTTTAAACAATATAGAAAAATTTCATTCGTCTTCACTATATAAATCTTCAACGACTAAAATATTATATTATCTACTATTATCCAATATATCCTATCATATCCATTATACAACAAACTTTCATAAGTAATTTTATGTATAATTTACATAAAATAAAATATCATATTTATATTTAATATAATAAAAATAATATATTTCATAGCATTAATCTCCAATAATATTCAAATGATACCAGTTTAAATAATAAATAATAAAATAAAATGATGAAAATAAATTTTTTTAATAAAGTTAATATTTTTATTGAAAATTATTAAGATATGTAAGTAAAATAATATTTTTTATATTAAAATATGTGTAGAATGATTAAAAATTTTATTTATCATTATGTATATTATTATTTTAAACTGGCATCATTTTGGTCCTAATTCAATTCATCTCAGCGTTGCCCAAAAAGAATATACACAGGTTAATATATTATAATAATGTATTCAAATTATAGCCAATCAGCTTTAATTACAATATATCTTCAAAATATAAAAAAAAAAAAAACTTAAAAACGTGGACTAAATATATTATTAGTATATAACTAATTCCACATTGTTTCCTAAGATAAGGATGTTGCCTCCTGTTAATATTCTTCAATAATAGAATTCTTGATAAATTAGATCCGCCAAAAGAAAATGGTAGGAAAATGAAATGTAAAAATAGAAATAATATAAAATTTCTTATTGTTAAAGATTTAATTTTAACAAAAATTCAGAATTAAAGATGTTATATAAAAGTGAGGTGGGGGTTTTTATTTTTAAAATAAAAAATAAATTAATGAAATATTTAAAATTCAAATTACAAAAAATATATAAAAAAAAAAAAACTTTGTGTGCAATGTAGAGCTAAAAAAAATGTAGATCAATAAATCATCTTAAGAATTAATTTGCAAATATTGGCCCAAATAAATAATATGGACTATTGAAAATTAATATGAACTAATGTGAAAGTGAGTCAAATCTCAAGCATTCAATGTAATTTGCCAAAAATTAAAAAAAAAAAAAATCAAGAAAGGAAAAACAAGACAGCTCATTCTTAGCCAATTATTTTGACTTTTTCTTTTAAGTTTGAATGAATAATAATAAGTTTAATAATTATTTATTGAAATCAATAACAGTTTTATATACTTCTTAATATAAAAAATTACAGACTTGACGATCTCCTTCTTAAATTATATTTTATGAAAATGAGTAACAAGACTCTAAAAAAATATTTAATTGTATTTTCAATCATAATAATAATAATAATAATTAATTTTGTAATTGACTAAACGAAGTTGGCTACGTGAAATTTTGATTTATGAGCTGAATGCATTGAACCTTGAGATGAAGATGCAACCAATTCTATTAGTATAAAAATTTATGCTCAAAAAGTTATTAATTATTAAGAGGCCTTAAATAAAAAGAATAATTATATCTTGTCAAAAACGTCAAATTAATTACTGTGTTTACATAAAATAAATAGGAAAATAATTATCCCCTACATCCACGTCATTTACGCTTAAATATTTATGCGTTACCCATCCATTTAGTAAATTACGACTATGCCACACTCAAACTACTTATAAAATCCTTATATGACACACAACTTTCTTGTTTGATGTAGTAATGAGCAATTATAATTTCTCCAATAACCTAAACTAAGGTTAGGTTTAACAAAAATCTAAACTGGTTCATCATCTTAATTTCCAAGGATTCATTTGAAATACTAATTTCTGAGTCAAAAAAAATATCTGTGGTAAAACTATTAGCAATCGTCCACGTTGTGGTCGAAAGACTTGGGAAAGCGGGAGAGAAATAACGAGCGCGAATGGAAGACATAGGATCCTGCACTATGTCCCGTTACTACATATATATTAGATTTTTTAAGAGGACTCAATCTGAACGAAGAATATAAGCAGCTTATATAGTGAATTAGACAGTCGCGTGCAGATTTCACCAAATATGGGCGAAAACACAATGTCAATGACCTGTATACTGATATATTCACAGAGCTGGATCATCAAGTATAACAAAATCCCACTAACTTTTTTATATCAAAGGATGTAGCTCACAGACGAATTATAATATTTTGACCTTTTCTCAAATTAGAGATTCCAATGACCTAAATTTTTTAAACATATGTTGGTACTGTGAGATTTAATACATACTTTTACCAGTGTGCATAGCGTAAAACTAAGAATTGATGGCTGCGTAATGCATAAATAACAACGCTGAAATGTGTGAACATGCCTCAGTAATTATCTCAAAAAAAAAAACATTTATATCTGTTGTCTTTTAATATTTACATTTATTGCCCTCAACTTTAAATTTACAGTTATCACCTATGAAAAATAAATTTTCATATTTAAAGATTAAATGCGTAATAAGAAGATCTTCGGGGGGCATATATAATATTTTATATCTCAAATATGAAAATATTATTCACTTTAATTTTAAAAAATTGTATTACTTGTATACTTCCTACAAGGATCACTCCTATCAGTATTACTCTAACTCAAATACACTTAAGCTTCATTTGGTTCGAGTTTCTTTTTAGAAAAGTAAAAAAAAAAATATTTTTAAAATTTAATAATAAAAAAATTATTTTAATATTAAAACTGTGTAAGATATGAAATAAAATTAATTCTAATATTCGTATTTATATTAGATATAAAATAAAGTTAATTTTTACAGTTGAAATTTATGTGTGATCAAAAAAATACCTCGAACCGAACGAAACCTTAACTATGAAGTTTCTCATCGTTATTATTATGATTTTATCTCAAAAGATATCTTTATCATTTACGATTATACTATTTATTTATACAGCATAGGATCAACTCTCGTCCTATTTCAACGTGATATGATTCATTCATATTCTTCTCTCACCGCACATTATTTGGTGTGGAAGTCTATCCGGAGCTGCATTTTTTAATAATAGTTTATTCTCATTAAATATCATTCGGCAATTACTCTTCACCCTTCTCGTTCACAAGTCATCACAACTTTTGCAAGTCTCCCTGAATAAAAAAACAACGACTCATATTAGATTGGTTGTTGAACAAATCTATTTAAAATAGGTCGATTAGAAAATGTACGGATTTGCATAGCTCAAGGTTTGTGAAAGTTATTAAGTTTTGAGTATTGTATGCATTTCAGTGTTTTTACATAATTTGATAAATTTATTGTAACATGTAGGTAAAAAATATATATATCTCAATGCTTGTGTTACATGAAGTTTATATAAATATTTTTTATTATTATATTTTTATATTTGAAATTCTTGTAAATTATAGATATTAAAAGAGACTCACAATTGCACAATTTGCTTGAGATTTTCTTTCAATTATGTCTGAATCCTCAAGTAGAATCGACTGAAAAATCATTTTAAGGTACAAATCAAGAATTATACCGAGAGAAAGAAGGAGATGAATGCTTGAAATTAGAAGAAATCTTGCGAAAGCTTCAATCTTTTATGAGTTTCGCTCTTCTAAATACCCTGAAGTATGCCCAATGCACCTGATTTAAAGCTAGGAGTAGGTCATTAGAAACAACCAGATTCAAATTTAAGTCATCTTCACAATTATATACCTTTGCATGGGAATTCTTTAATCAATCTTAGCCTTTCATACAGAACCATATATATCACGAGGCCAAAATTAGCCAAGTCAAGTCGAATTGAGCTATGCTCATTAACTCTATTTGAAGTGATTCGTTGCTTCCTCAATCTTCTTACAGTTTTTTTAGGGATCTCTTTTCGCTTTTACTTTTAAATTTTATCCTGATAAATTTGCTCCAGGCTTTGCCTTGTAATCCTATTTGGAGGGATTTGTTGCGCTTCACCAACTCCAAAACCCTATCAGAAAGGGTATTTTAGAACTCTTCTCCCTAATTTAGTCTAATAGAATTTGTCCCAAATTATGCCTTCAATTACTATCCAAGCAATTCTCAATCACCATTGAGCTTATCATGTTAGCAACTTTGTTATAACAAGTCGTTGTCTCATCAATATACTCTTGACATAGTATAAGTGGTAGTGGCGACATTCCAACTAACTCATTCCACTAATTATCTGCATATAGAGTTGCAATGATCATTCTTTTTAGGCTTGAAACAACACAACTATCTAGTTCTTTAATCACTCGACAACTTAGCAAACTCATTACACTATGTGGCAGCATCACATTGACTTCCTCAGCTCATTATAACAGATAAGTTCGATCATTATCGATTCTCTTAGTTACTTTAGCTTTCCCTTTAAGCTATAAATAGACCTCTTCTCAATCTTGGGAAGATCTTAGACCTCTTTTTAAAACTTTTTTTTGGATAAAAGCATATAAACTTTTTTTCTTTTAATTATAAGTCCCGTTTGTTTGTCAGTTTAAAATTAACCTGATTTAATTTTAACCAGGCATATCACATCACATATAAAATTTAATATTAAAAATTAACTTTATTTCACATCTTACACATATTATTAAAATAAAAACTAACTTATACCACATCCTTCACATATCCCAACATAATAACTAACGTTATATCACATCCCTCACACACCCCAATATAATAACTAACTTTACTTCACGTCATTCACAACTTTCAATAAAAAAATATCTCTATCCAAATTTAATTTTAATCTTGTTAAATTTTATCTTACAAACAAACAGACCTAACAGATAGAGATCTCTCTCTTCTTTCTCCCATGTGCCTCAGCTATGTGCCCTCCTCCAACAATCTTATTTTTATTTAATGAGGATTTTTAACTCTTATTTATCTGTGGATATAAAAAAAAAAATTTAGGCACTATTTGGCAATGGGGTAAAAATAAATCTTAAATTTATTTAAAAAAATTTAAAAAATTATTTTATATTTCATCTCACACAAATTCTAACATTAAACAATCACTTTATTTCACATCCAACACAATTCACAATAAATCAATCAACTTTCTTCACATACTACACAATTTTTAATGTAACCAACTTATTTTATTTCATATCATACACATTTTTTAAAAATGACTAAAAATTCCAACCAAATCTTTTTTTTTATTACCAAACAGAGCATTAATGATGCTAAATTATTGTGTCTTCGCTTTACTTTCTTGTGCCTATTTATTAGTCTCTCTTCTTTAGCATTATTTTCTTATATCTCCATATCAACAAATCAAGTCTTAAAATTAATCTAATTGTGTTATTTTTAAATAATTTACTTAAATGTAGGCATATTTGAAAACCAACATTTAAATCAAGGTTTAAAAGCTTAGTTTCAGTTTAGATTTCGCTCCCAAATTAAAAATATCAGTTTGAATTGTTTCAAACATTTTGATAGCTTTGGTTTCAACAATATCAATAATATAACGCTTTGACTAAAAATTTAGATTTTAAGAAATTTTATAACTCGAAGTTTTGATCGAAATAAAACTGGTGAGTGTCGGGCCTGACTTAGCTAAAGCTGAAATAACGCAGATAAAATTGATTAGCTTCGATAAAACTTAAAATTGTAATTTAAATTTAGTTAAAATGCTACTCAAGTGGCAGGTGATGATCCTAATAAAATCTGACCCAAACTCGATCCGATTAATAAATTGATAGAGTTGGCAGGTCGATCCGATCTGTATATAGAGTATTTTTTTGATAAATGCCCAACTCGAATCCTCCACGTCCCGATTATGTCCAATTCGAACCCGACTCCTTTAATAAACGAGTCACAATTTATGACACATACTCGAAATTTAAGAGTTGGGCTCGAGTCGAGTCATGTACTGTCACCCCTACGTCTATTTTTCTATTTTATCTATTTTTCAAATTCTTTAAAAAAATTTTCATAAAAAACAAAATTCATTAATTTTTATATTAAAAAATAACGTCAATTTGGACCATCAAAGTCAACCGGCTTTGCATGATGCACAAAATAAATGATCATCACTTTCCATTTGGCCAATTCCTAATAATTAATTAATCAGCCACGCAAAAATAAATTTTTTTTAAAAAAGGATAAATTGCATTTGGGCCTCTCAAGTTGGGATGGCATTATAGATTAGTCACCAATTTTAAAAAAATCTCAATGTTAGTCTATGAGATTATAAAATTTTAATTATTTTAATTCGTTTAAATAATTCACACATTCTAAAAAACTATTATACTCTTCTACTCTTAGTTCTCTTAAAAAATTTAATAAAAAATTAAAATTTATTTATTTTTATCTTATTTTTTTATTCTAAAATGTAAATTTAAAATTAAAATATAATTATTTTAAAATTATATTATAAAAAGTTAAAATATTAATAATTACAAATAACTTGTCAATATAATAATAAAAAATTAACAATTGCAACTTAGTTGAGATTAAATGACAATACTATTATAACCACAAGGTCTTAAATTAATGTTTTTAAAAAAATTAAAATTAATTTGCAATATCTTTCTTACTTCAAGAACTTAAATACAATTTAAAAATAGCCTGATTTAGTTAAAAAAATTCTTAAATTCTTTCAAAAATAATTTTATTAATATTTATATTTATTTTATATTACACCAAAATTTTATTGTAAAACACTTTTATTAATTTAACAATATATTAACATGTCATCTAATAGTTGCATAATTGTAAGTATGAGAGTAAACTAATTTGATATGTACCAAATCGATCTCTAAATACAAATATTATATAAAAATTTATTGATATATTATCAAATAATATTATAATTTCTAGAATTAAATTAAAATATTTTAGCACATGACAAATCAACCTCTAAACTTAAGTATTTAGTTGAAATATCTTATATAATTGCTAGTATTTACTTAAATATTTTAAAATATAACAAAACAGTCTTTAAATGCAAGTATTCACTAGAAATATTTTGATATATTATGAGTATTTATATAATTGCTAATATTCAGTTAAAAATTTTTATATGTAAGGAATTAGTCTCTAAATATAAAGTTTTCAATTGAATTATTTCGATACATTACTTACTAGTATCAAAATTATCAATATTTAATTAAAATATTTTAATACATACTAAATAGATCACAAATATAAGTATTCAGTTAAAATATATATTTATAAAATCTAATAATTATATAATTATTGTATTAATTTAAATATTATAATATGTAATAAATCAATCCATAAAGGTAAGTATTATATTTAAATATGATGATAAATTATAGTATTGTTGTATTGCTGCAATTATTTAATTAAAATTAAAATTAAAAAAAATAATTAAAATTAAAATTAAAATAAGAATAATTCTTTTTGGAGTTCTAAAGAATTTTTATATTAATTTTTTATTCTTAATATGCTTTTATTATTTATTAATATTCTAAAAGATTATCTTTTTTTTCTTTTGTTATAGACTCTCAACAAGAAAAGGAAAGGAATCTTTTCAAAAGAGGTAAGAGGGAAATATTTTCGGAAATTCAAAAATGGGCATTTGAATGGGCTGTAATTACTTATGGGCCTCAATTTTCAGACTGGGCCTTTACCCTATCAGTTTGGGCTTTCATGAAATGGGCCGAACACTGTATTGTATTTAAAAAAAAATTCGAACCAAACGAGGTCTTAATAAATGCTAGCCTGTATTTGAATGTTGGGCCATGGGCCTTTTTCCAAAACTTTTTACTTGTAATTTTGCTTTTAAAAGGACATGGGCCTTTTCTTTTTTCTTTTAGTATCTATGTAATGGCATGCGCCAAACTGTCATTTTCTTTTTTTTTTTTTTCAGGTCGGCCTGATGAATAATATTTTCCCTTATTAATATTTAAAAAAATTATTTAATTAAAATTACTTCATATGCAAAGACTCGATCTTTAACTACAAGTATTCAATTATAATATATTAATTTATCATTAAATAACTGTACAATTACTAAAACTCAGTCAAATAATTTTGATATATAAGCAAATGATCTTTAAATCTAGTATTGCATCAATACATCATTTGATAGTTGTGTAATTGCCTCTAGTCCGTTAAAATATCTTAATATATAATCAAATAATGTGTAAATGCGAGTATTCAATTTAAATACATTTTTTTGCCATCAAATAATTGTGAAATTGCTATTACTTACTAAAACAAATTTGATATGTAATGAATCAATTTACAAATGCAATTATTCAATTGAAATACATAAATATATTATCTAATTATTTTATAATTATTAGTATTTTATTAAAATGCGTTAATAATACGTAAAGTTTCGATTTATAAAAGTAAGTATTTAATTAAAATAAATCAAAATCTTTTTATTTGCACAAGAAAGTGAGGGGCATAGCCAAAATTTATTGCAAAAAAGATAATAATATAAATATCAAGCAAGATCAATAAGATACAACATAAGGATGATCTGCACAAAGAAAATAAATACAACAAAAAGTAAAAAGAGAAAGATTGCAACAACAACTACTTAATGAGTTATAGACCTTAAAAGTAAGTACCTAATTTTACTAAAAATAAAAGTAAATAAATCAAAATATGATCTAATAGTTATATAATTGTCATTATTCTTTAAAATTACTTCATGTAATGAATTTGCAATTTTTTAGTTAAAATGCTTTAATCTAACATCGATCAATTGTAACGAATCAGTCTTAAAATATAAGTATTCATATCAAAAACATATAAGATCTAATAATTATATAATTGCTACTATTCACTTAAACAAACTTGATATATAATAACTTGGTTTCTATATACATGAATTTAATCAAAATATATCGATCTATCATCAAAATATTATATAATTGTCAGTACATATTTAAAATACAAACATATGTAAGGATTCAGTTTCCTAATATAAGTATTCAGTGAAAATATATTGATATTTAATCTACTAATTATATAATTGATATTATTCGGTTAAAATAACTTAATATATAATAATTATATAAGTTTTATTTTGAAATAAAATAATATAATATCAAATAGTTATATAATTATCAAACATCTGGTTAAAATATATTAATATAATATAAATTAATCTCTAAATATAAATATTCAGTTAAAATGCTTCAATATATTATTGGATAATAATATAATACTTTTATTCAATTTAAATACTTTAATATGCAATGAATTAATCAATAATATAAGTGTTTGGTTGAATTATATTAATTTTTTTTAATAGTTATATAATAACTAGAATTAAATTAAAATACCTTAATATATAATTAATCAGTTTTTAAATGCAAGTATTGAAGTGAAATATGTTGATATGTCATGTGTAATGCGAGAATTTAATTCAAAGACCATGAATTTAAGTGGTCTCTAAATGCAAAGTATTATGTCTACATATGTCGATTTATGAAATAATAGTTGGATGATTGTTATTAGTTCATTAAAATATATTAATATATAATAAATTAGTCTATAAATAAAATTATTCAGTTAAACAATATTGATATAACTCTTAATAGTTGTAAAATTATTCAGGTAAAATAACTTAATATGTAACGAATTAGTTTTTAAATACAATTATGAAGTTAGAACATATCGATATATCATTTTATAGTTTATAATTACATGTAATTATTTAAAATACATTAATATGTAACGAATTAGGTTTTAAATATAAGTGCTTAGTTGAAATATTTTGATATATAATTTAATAGTTATATTATTGCTAGTATTAGGAAAAACTACATATATATATATATATATATCAAATTGATTTTTAAATGCACATATTTTATTAAAATACGTTGATATATTATTTAATAATTTTATAATTTTTAAAATTTAGATGAAATATTGTGATTATATAATTACTAATATTTAGTTAATCTATCTTAAAATATAACGAATTTATTTCTAAATGTAAGCATTCAATAGAAATGCTTTGATATTATAAGTATTAGTATAATTGTTAATATTTAGTTAAAAATTTTTATATATAATGAACTGGCCTTTAAATGTAAATATTTAATTGAATTATATTGTTTATCATTTTTTTAGTTATATTATTATCGGTATTTAATTAAAATACTATTATATATATATAGTAGGTCTCAAAATATAAATATTCTATTAAAATATATTAATATATTATTTAATAATTATTAAGTTTAAGTATTTAGTTAATATATCATAATAGGTAAGAATCAGCCTATAAATGTAAGTATTCTATTTACATACATCAGCAAATTATCATACAATTGTATAGTCATGACTTAAAAAGCTTTATATATAACAATTCAGTCTTTAATTACAAGTATTCAATTGAAATATACTAATTTATTATTAAATAGTTATATAATTACTAAAATTCAATTAAAAACTATGATATATAATTGTTTGGGTCTCTAAATACTTGTATTACATTAAAAATTCATCTAATAGTTGTATAATTCTTTCTATTTAATTATAATATATTAACATATAATAAATCAGTATTTAAATGCAAGTACTTAATTCAAATACATCTATGTATATTTTTTACATATATTAAAATAAAATCGAATAAATATGTAATTATAAGTACTGAGATAAAATAATATGATAATAGTGAATTAGCTTTTAAATATATGTATTTATTTTAAATTCATTCATATAACAATTAATGTAGGATCAAGTATGACGTCTAGAGGGGGGTGAATAGACGTAATTAAAATTTAATTTAATTTACTAAATATAATAGTTAGTGCAAAATACAAGCGAAAATAAATATGAGTACAGACAAGAAGAAAATATCACATCCACAAAGAATACACGATATAACGTGGTAAAAACATTTTAAAAAATGGGAAAAAAAGAAGGTAGATTTTTTAATCAACATGAAGATAATATTTGTAATCCATCCTGTATTGGTCCTGTTTTTAGTTGGAACCACTCTCATTGATGCCCCGGTAGATAGGAGAATCCCTCCCTGAACTACCTTAAATTTCCATGTGCTATTCTGGAAGATCAATTATACCCCTTAATCATCAAACCCCTGGGAAAAACATTGAGTGTTGCCTACTCTCGGGACTCCCACTTCTTTCCGTCAACAATGTATATGCTCTGTTCCCCTTTGGTGTGACTTACCCAGACATTCTCATTGGTGGGTTGCAGTGGAGTTTGGCAGTTTTCCCGGAATAGGATGCTGACATTTGTTTGTTGAGTCCATACCGGTGGTCCCACAACTGTTGTTTTGGAAAGCCGCCAGTAGTGGGTGGAGCACGCGGTTCTTGGTCTTAGTGACTCATGAGATCCGTAGCGGCTGAGCAACGACTTCTTGATCTTCGCGACCGGTGGAACCTTTGTTGGGAAGAAACTATGTTGACGTGGTGATTGATAGCGACAGTTGGAGCCAGATACTATCGTGTTGAGTGTCACGGTGGATGCCACTATCGGATCCTCTTATCTGATATTCTGAGAAATGCTCTAGCTTAAGCATCGTATGTGATGATAGAAATTGCAAAACAGATGCAGTTACTTATTGTGTATGATGATAAAATAAAATGGACCTCTAAGATGCCACATGTATAGCTAAGATTCAACATTAAATCAGGTGTTAATAGATACTGTAGATAGTGATTCAGTGTAAATGCCATGTGGAGTTATGTT
>KZ451932.1:4166110-4177499 GCA_002786265.1 Apostasia shenzhenica | reverse complement strand
TAATTAAAATACTATTATATATATATAGTAGGTCTCAAAATATAAATATTCTATTAAAATATATTAATATATTATTTAATAATTATTAAGTTTAAGTATTTAGTTAATATATCATAATAGGTAAGAATCAGCCTATAAATGTAAGTATTCTATTTACATACATCAGCAAATTATCATACAATTGTATAGTCATGACTTAAAAAGCTTTATATATAACAATTCAGTCTTTAATTACAAGTATTCAATTGAAATATACTAATTTATTATTAAATAGTTATATAATTACTAAAATTCAATTAAAAACTATGATATATAATTGTTTGGGTCTCTAAATACTTGTATTACATTAAAAATTCATCTAATAGTTGTATAATTCTTTCTATTTAATTATAATATATTAACATATAATAAATCAGTATTTAAATGCAAGTACTTAATTCAAATACATCTATGTATATTTTTTACATATATTAAAATAAAATCGAATAAATATGTAATTATAAGTACTGAGATAAAATAATATGATAATAGTGAATTAGCTTTTAAATATATGTATTTATTTTAAATTCATTCATATAACAATTAATGTAGGATCAAGTATGACGTCTAGAGGGGGGTGAATAGACGTAATTAAAATTTAATTTAATTTACTAAATATAATAGTTAGTGCAAAATACAAGCGAAAATAAATATGAGTACAGACAAGAAGAAAATATCACATCCACAAAGAATACACGATATAACGTGGTTTGGCTCAAATTAGAGCCTAATCCACCCAACCCCGATCGGAAAAATATCACTATAACACACTTCTTGGTTTAGGCGAAGAAGCCCATACAAATCCTCCTCTATTCACTCACTAGAGGCCCTCCTCACTTTTAAGTGAGGGCTCACTCACTCACACTCTCCAAACCGCTTATTTAGAGCCCTCTTCACACACACAGTGAAAGCAAGAAAAGAACAAACTAAAATATTACAAAGAAAGAAAATCACTCACTTCTTCCTTCTTATGATTGAATCTTGAAAGCTAGAAGAAGAGGGGATGAAGAGTTTTGAGCATTTGAGTCCCAAGTACACCTTAGATCGCGCTTCGAAATCTTGATCTGAAACTTCCACTGTGAATGCTTTTGTATCAACTCTTAGGATGGTGGAGAATGAAGGTGAATATTGGGAGCAATTATGAGAATTTTATGAGCCAAGAGAAATAACACCAACACCCCCATCTTCTTATATTTAACAAAGAGCTCCAATGGCTAGAAAAAAGAGCTGGAAAAAGACGCTGGAAGTTCGACCTGAGGTCGACCCCAGCTACCGTTGGAGAATAAAAAATAGGCCAACTGTGAAGTCCGTGGCCAAAGAGGGCGGGGAGTGATCGCTGGGTGATATCTTAAGAGAAAGGAATCACTGAGGCAAAGTGCGGCTCCTGGCAGGCTTCTAGGCTGAATAATGGAGTGGTGAGAGGGGGCGCAGGAATGAATCGTCCCACATGATAAAGGGAGGGAGATCCTGATGTATAAGTAAAAACGTGATTCTCAATAGTAGAGAGCGCCTTTTGTGTGGGCCAAAATCTGTGAGGCTAGTGATGAAAAATCCCGTAGTTTAAAAAAAGCGTTATATATATATATATATTTTTGTGACAACCTATAGCTATTTTCGTGACAAACTTGAAGAGAATGATGATTGTTAACACCTAGATTTGTCGTCGTATCTCAGCCATACACGTGGCACCAGACGACCTCTCAAACTTGTTTGTCATCGTCGATGCTATTTAACCAATCAAGCTTTCTGTCTTGCAGACCTCGGACATCAATCCCGCTGGTTTGGCATCCCAGGCAAACAACGAATATGATATGGTCAGGCTCTGGTTGTCGCTATCAGAGTGCCACGAAAGCTCAGCTTCTACTAACAAAGACTTCCACCAGTCATACAAACCCGCATGCTCCAGGCACTGCGGATCCCCGTGAGTTGCAAAGATCAAGAAGCTGCATGCTCCACCCACTACTGGCAGTTTTTCTGGAGGCCGATGGTTGTGGGACCGTCGATATGGACTTAACAGACAAATGTTAGCATCCTATTGTAGAGAATCCGTCGAACTCCACTACAACCCTCCTATAAATATGGTGGGGACACAGATCAACATTGAATTGGACGGCTAGGATGACGTCATGTGCTAAATCAAAATTCAAATTTAAAATTAGAGCTATTAGAAATTTCCATATTAGCTTTATTTTGATTTGATTTGATTTGATTCAGACATATTTGAAAGATTTAAGGACTCACTATATTTGGAGCTAATTTTATTTTATTGTAATAGAATTAATTTCATATTTGCTTTTATTTATTTAGTATTTTATTTCCTACATTCTAATATTGCATTCTCAAATTTATTCATGAAATCTCTCTATATAAAGAGGTAGCATCTGGTGAATGAAATTATGTTTTTTCTCAAAGCCAATACTTTGTGCACTTGCCTACCTTCGAAGCTCGTGCCACTTTCGCCTCCAACGACCAGCTGGCTATCCGCGAGAGCCGGCAACCCCGTGTAGCCGCCCCAACTGTGCGGCCAGCCATTGCTCGCGCTCCAGCACACAGCCACCATTCGAGTCCTCGAACCTCGATCATGTTGGTTCAGTCTTCTACAATATCGTTCACGGTCAGCCACTGCCTGCGCCCGACCAGCAGCCATCGTCCAAGACGTCGGACCTCGATCTCGCTGGTTCGGCCTACTACAACATTATGCACGCTGGTTCGGTCATCAGCAACATCGTCCACGGTCAACTATAGCTCGTAATCCAACGGTCCGACCACGAACTTTGATCCTGCGTTTTCGGCCTTCTGCATCATTGATCACGAGATTTACGCTAATGACTTCTTCATAACATTAGCTATGATATTTTTCGGCCAGGCTGGCTGCTGTCAGATTAGTTAACCCTCATCGTCAGTGATTCTTCTCTGATTTAGGTCGCTGGTAAATTCTTTCCCGAACCCAATTAATCTGATTATTTGATTTCAATACAAATTAGTTGCTTGACTTGGATTATTTATTTGGCTCTAATTGTGTGACCCGATATTTCTTTGAGTGTCAATTACTGTTGAATTTAAATGTGAGACATCTGTCCTAAATTTCTCAATCTCAGATCTGATTTATTAAATTTAAATTGATGCCTTAATTTAACTTGATAAATTCTTATTTATCAGACGATCTAATTTAATTTTAATTTTAAAGCATCTTAATTTATGGGATTCAAAAATCTTATTTATCATATAATTTATCTAGAATTTTTTTTTTCTTAATTAAAAAATAATTTGCTAATCAATTTTACTAAATGTAAATATAAAATAACATTTATATTTTTTTCCGTCTTGCATCAAAATACGTCCAAGCGAGTCATGCCAAAATGAAAATAATGCATATACATACAAGAGAACATAAAATCTATAAGTGCGATCCCCTAACAAACGTGAGGGACTATATTAGCAATCCACCTTGTATTGGTCTTTTAGACCCGCCCACCATGTTGCAGTGGACTTAGATTATTTCATCACTGAACCTTTTTAAATCCCTGTGTGTTATTCTAGATCACTTATTCCCTTTAATGATTAGGTTCCTAAGCTAAGTACTGCGTGCCGCTGATTCTTGGATCACTTTTTTCTGTCAACAGGCCTATTACATTCGAAATTCAAAATGCTAAAATAAGTGCTGAAATAAATGATGAAATAAAAGGAATACAATTATGCCAAATGCAAGTATCTAAAGAAAGAAGGGGATTGTTGACGGAAAAAAATATTCTGAGAATCAGTAGGTGTAACGTCTAGCTTGGGGATCTGATCATCAAGGGTGGTGGGGACTCAGATTAGTATTGAATTGGATGGCTAATATGATATAATGTATTGAATCAAAATTCAAATTCAAATTAATTAGAGCTATTATAGATTTTCATATTAGATTTATTTAGAATTGATTTGATTTGATTCAGAGCATATTTGGGAGATTTGACGACTCACTATATTTGGAGTTGATTTTATTTTATTGTAATTATTAACACCTGAATTTAACGTTGAATCTCATCCATACACGTGGCACCCAGAGGGCCTCTCAAACCCCTGCCATCATCCATGATTTTGAACTAATCGAGCTTTCTCTCTTGCAGACCTCGGACACTAATCCTGCTAGTTCAGCACCCCCCATAATATCGACTATGATGCTGAAGCTACGCACTTGTACAAATAGCGGAGACGATGCTTGAGAAGCATCTCCAAACCATCGGCCACGGGGCTTGAGCTACCATCCTGCATACCATCAGACACGATATTTTCCAGCTCCGGCTGTCGCTATCAGAGCGCCACGACAGCGCAGCTTCTACTGGCACAAACTCCCATTAGTCACCCAAACCAAGGACCCGGATGCTCCAACCGCTACGGATCCCCACGAGATGCGAAAACTAAGAAGCCGCTTGCTCCACCACTACTGACGGTTTTTTCGAAGGCTGACAGTGGTGGGGCTGCCGATATGGACTCAACAGATAAATGTCAGCATCCCATTCCGAAGAATCCCTTGACAAATGTCGGGCACGATATTTGTAATCCTCCTTGTATTGGTCTTCTCGACCAACCCTCTTTCTTTAGTGGAATCTCTCCTTACTGACACCCCAGTGGACGTAGGAAATTTCATTCTTGAACCACCCTAAATTCCTATTTGTTATTCTGAATGATATATATCTTTGAGTGACCGAACCCCTGGGCTAAACGCCACGTGCCGCTAATTCTCTGATCACTTCTTTCCGTCAATAGATAGATACGCTATAGTTTCCGCCACTCTTCACCTAAATCCATATTTGCTTAGATCTAGGTTCAGATTTAAGAGGCCTTAGTGTGTGAAGCTTTGGGGGAGGAGGGCATAGGAACTGAATAAGGGTATGAGAGGGTCAACAACTTTACAATTCCTGCCTTCTTTTAATGAATAGCTGTAAAATTATCTATATATTATAATAATATCTTGATATGTAATAAATTACTGTCTAAATGTTAGTATTTACATCAAATATTTTGAAATATTAACGAATAATTATATAATTACAAGTATTGAGTTACAATAATTTGGCATAAAGCAAATCAGTTTGTAAATGTGCATATTTAGATTTAATTTGATGATATGATAATGAATAGTTATATAACTTTCAATGTTTAGTTAAAGGGCAATAATATTATGTAATTAACCAGTCTCCCAATACATGTATTAAGTTAAAATACATTATTAATATATTATTAAATTCTTATATAATTATTGTTCTCCAGTAAAATACCATGATATCTCTATCTTTTGCCCATTTGACTTCTCCAGGAGCGACAGAGACCTAAACCGTCGACTATTTGGCTGCTGCCTCATCTTCATTGCCTCATCTCACAAGCAACACAAATTCACAGCATAGACTTGAATTGCTACCTTGCTCGTAGAACCTCGCACATGACGCACGATTCAAAGGAACTGAAAAAAATATGTCTATAGTGAAACATGAATTTGGCAGGAAATAAGCGTTTTCTCACTTCTGTAAACTCCCACTATTGCCTTGTTTGATTGGGTATTAATTTTAGGGAAAAAAAAGAAAAAAATTATTTTATAAAGTTGAAGGAAAAAAATTTATTTTAATATGGGGAGATATGTAAGATATGAAATAAAGATTATTTTAAGGTTAAAATTTATGATATGTATAAAATAAAATTAATTTTTAATATTAAAATTTGTATTGAATATGACATAAAGTTATTAAAATTTATAATAAATTTAAAATATTATTAAAATATGAATGAGATTTAAGGAGGAAGGCAAACAAGACCTATTACTCAGGAAGAAAAATAAATGAATTAATATTAATGGAATCTCTCCTCACTGACGTGGACGTAAGGGATTTCATCCCTAAACTACCCTAAATTCTTGTGTGTTATTCTGAATGATATATATCTCTGAGTGAATGAACCCCTAGGCTAAACACCATGTGCTGCTGATTCTCTGATCACTTCTTTCTGTCAACAGTTTTCATACCTTTTTACCTAGAAGCCTAACGAAAGTTCCTTCAGCTTGTTATTCTAGAAGCCTTGACAAGAGCTGCACCTTGTGTGATGATCCATTTTAGGATATCACCTGGCGTACACTCCCCTGCTTCCTCGAATTAATTCATTATAAGTAACTTTCTGTCCTCATCTGTTCTTGGTATACAAATATTCATTAGTACCACATCACCTTACAGATCATAAAATCCAGGTCATTTCTATATTCAATTAGTTGAATACTTGGCATAATATCATAATTTTTAAATTCTTGTAACATTAAATTATATACTCACAAACATAATAAACCATCAACTTTAGGGGAAAGAATTACCTACCGATCATCGTTTTAACAAAGCTTGGAATCTCTATCTAGTTTCCCTTCCTTCTCTGTTTCCCAGTAGCAGCCGCTGTTGTTGCTCTTCTCTGGTCTTGGTAGAAACAAGCAGGCAGAGGGCACGGGCAGAGGTAGAGCAACAATAACCTTAATCCCCTCCTTTTCCCTATTTTTAATCCAAATATTTTCTCCTACAAATTGTCATAACATTAAACACATGGCATCTAAACTTCTAATTCTCCTACACACGGCACAAAGATTATGTCTCTTGGCTCGCACTCCACGCAACCATCATCCAAAACCTTGAACCCCATCCCGCTGGGTCAGCCTTTTGCAACATCGTTCACGACGCTTAAACTAACTGCATCATAACATTGAATACGATTGGTGGTAAATTCTTTCCCGAACTCAATTAATCTCATTGTTTGAATTCAATACAAATTATTTGTTTTACTTGGATTACTTATTTGACTCTAATTGTGTGACCCGATATTTCTTTGAGTTACAATTACTGTTGAATTTAAGTGTGAGATATCTGTTCTAAATTCCTGAACCTCGGATCTGATTTATTGAATTTAAATTGATGCCCTAATCCAATTTAATAAATTCTTATTTATCAGACAATCCAGTTTAATTTTAATTTTAATTCTACTTTATCTTAATTTACAGAATTCAAAAATCTTATTTATCATATAATTTATTTAAAAAATATTTTGTGCTTAATTAAAAAAGAATTTGCTAATCAATTTTACTGAATATAAATATAAAATATCATTTGTATTTTTTTCCATCCCACATCAGGGATGTTGTAGCTTATAAAGCATTCCGAGATCTGCAAAAGAAAAATCTGATTAATTATCGTTGATGATGACAATAAGATTTGAGAGGGTGCCTCTGCTTGCCACGTGTATGACTAAGATGCGACGACGAATCCATGTGTAAATATTATTACACAAAGTTATATAGAATTTTAATGTTGTTTAAGAGTTAGTTTGGTTAGAAATAATAACAATTTAAAGAATTTTCATAATTTTTTTAAATTCATGTACGATAAAATAAATTTAGTAATATTAATAATTATGTAAAATGTAGAATAAATTTAATTAATTTATTGAAAAATATAATATAAAACAAATAATCTTATAATATTACAATATCTGCAAATGAGATATTTACAGTTGGGTTCATCGTCGCATTTCAGCCATACACGTAGTGACCCTCTCAAATCTTACTGACATCATCAATGATAATTAATCAGATTCTCTTTCGCAGATATCGAATTTCGATCTGCTGGTTCGGTCTTTCTCAATAGCGGTCACGATGCTTAAGCTACATCATCTCTCATAACATCAGATACAATATTTTCCCAGCTTCGGCTATCGCTGTCAAAGCGCCACGTCAGCATAGCTTTCACCGAATAAAAATCCCACGGATTGCAAAGACAAAGAAGCCGCGTGCTCCAGCAACTACTGGTGGTTTTTCTGGAAGCCAACAGTGGTGGGTCCACCGATATGAACTCAATAGACAAAAATATTCAGCGTCCCCTTCCGGTGAATCCGCTGAACTCCACTACAATCCACTTATAAATACCTCTGGGTGACACGCAAGCGAGAGGGGATAAGAGAGAGGAAGATACATATATGTAATAACAAAAGTTAGAAGAGAGATTCTTCTGAGAAACATGACGTATGGGAATTCATCCCTGAACCACCTTAAATTTTTTAGTATTGTTCTGAATGACTATTATGCCTCTTAATAATCAGACCCCTAAGCTAAAAACGCTACGTGCCATTGGTTTCAGGACTCCCGTCTCTTTCCATAAATAGAAATATAAAATATTTTTTAATAAAATAAAATTTTAATTACATTATTCTTTAATAGAGTCTGAGAAAGTCCCATAATTATTTATAAGTCTGTTAAAGTAATAATAATATTATAATTTCTGAAAATAAAATATAAAATATTTTTTAATAAAACAAAATTTTGATTACAGTATTTTTTTAATAGAGTTTGAGAAGGTTTCATGTTTATTACCCTCTAAATAAGGGTGTTAATATCGATCGAAAATCGAAAATTGATAAAAAATTTAATCGATTTTAGATCGAATCAAAATCGAATCGGTCTAAATGAGCCGACTAACGAGCCAAAAGTTTGGCTCAGTAAGAATTTCGAGCCAGGGTAAGCTCGGCTCGATCCAGCTCGAAATTGGCTCGAATTTAAATACATTTTATATTATAATAGATATATATAATATATGTATATAATATATAGTAAATATAATATATATATTATAAACTGAGCCGATCTCGTGCTGGATCGAGTTGAGCTTACCCGGCTCGAGATCGGCTCAAAAGAAAAATTGAGATTTGATTCATTTTCGAGTTGGCTTAAAAATGAATCGAAATCGGCTCGAAGTCGATTAGAATCGACTCGAGCCAGCTCGAAGTCGATTAGAATCGACTCGAGCCAGCTCGAAGCCAAATCTAATTAAACTCGAGTCCATTTTAAGTCAATTAAAATATGATCAATGTGATTTCGAGCCGGCGGATCGCTAACAGCCCTTCTAAACTCCCGCTCGATTTTAAAAATGTCGAGCATGCCACGGCTTCAGCGCGCGATCAAGAAGCAATTTGCTCTGTTCTCTCTTTTCTCATATCTGCGCTCGGCGGCGATCAAGAACCATTCCTCAATACTTTCTGCTACTGTCATCCAGATCTGATGGCCGGCGAAGGAGAAGGGGAAGATTATCCGGAAGAAAATGCTCCGCCGGAAAGGGTAATTCAATTCTTGTCTTGTTCTTTAATTTAAAGAGTGCGGGGAACGTCCGACGATGGCGATTGCTCTCCGCTGAAATGGCGATTGCTCTCCGGTGAGTGAGAGGAGAGTGAGAGAGAGTAACGTCCGACGACGGCGATTGCCTGAGAGGAGAGTGAGAGAGAGTAACGTCCGGCGACGGCGATTGCCCTGCGCTAGATCTACTTTTAGCTGTTATCGGTGGTTCAGAAACTTCCTATACCACAGTGGCTCTCTCTCAGGCACCGGAAGCTTCAGCGGAGGGCATTCGCCGTCCTCGAACGTTACTCTCTCTCACTCTCCTCCAGGCACCGGAAGTTTCAGCGCAGGGTAATCGCCGTCGTCGAACGTTGCTCTCTCTCACTCTCATTCTCAGGCACCGGAAGCTTCAGCCGAGGGCATTCGCCGTCATCGGACGTTACTCTCTCTCACTCTCCTCTGGCACCCGAAGCTTCAGATAGAGCGGCAATTGTCTAGAAGAGACAACTCAGGATCTCTGATAATTGTAGCCTACAATTTATTAGCAGAATGGTTTTATTTGAAATTTTTAGTGATATTTGTTTTTTTCTTCTTCTATCTTAGATTCCTTTATACAAACCTGGCGAGATCTTGTGCATCAAGTGCACAGAAAAGGGGACCGGTATATTTCAAAAGATCGTGTTTCTCTTCTCATAATAAAACCCACACAAGTCTCAGTTTTCAATGCAATAGTTGTGGTAACTATTTTGGGTCTAAGGCTGATCTTGGAAAGCTAAGGCTGATCTTGGAAAGCACCACGATCAATATGGTAGGAGGCACGGCAGAAACAGATAGACCTAACGTCAGGTAATAGAATTAGTTCCATATTTGCTTTTATTTTTTTGGTATTTTATTTACTGCATTTAATATTATATTTTCAGATTTCTTCATGTGATCTCTCGGTATAAAGAGGTCACATTGAATTATAATAGAATATAGCATTTTGTAAATGAAATTATATTTGAGTTTTCTCAAAGCCTACATCCTGGTTAAGGGGTCGATATTCCAGTGAAAGAAATAGTAGGGTTAGTTTTTGGTAAGAATCCTCAAATTAGCCTAGTTATCCACTTTAAAAAAAAAATCCTCTACCCATTGCTCTCTCTCCGGATCATCTCCGAGCGCCTCGAATACTTTGCGCACTCGCCTATCTCTTAAGCTCTCTCCGCTCGTGCCGCCTTCGCCTCTAGCGACTTGCCGGCTACCAGCGAGAGCCGGCGACCCCGCTGCCGCAGCCCCAGCTTGCGCTCCGGCACACACTCATCGTCTGAGTCATCGGACCTAGATCTTGCAAGTTTGGCCTTCTGCAACATTGTTCACGACGCTCAAACTAACGCAACCATCTGCAACATCGTTCACGGCCAGCCAATGCTTGTGCTCTGGCATGCAACTATCGTTCAAGACCTCGGACCTTGATCCCGCTGGTTTGGCCTTCTGCAAAATCATTCACGACTTTTAAACATACGGCATCATAACATCGAATACGATTGCTGGTAAATTCTTTCTCGAACCTAATTAATTAGATTATTTGATTTCAATACAAATTATTTACTTGATTTGAATTATTTATTTGGCTCTAGTTGTGTTACCCAATATTTCTTTGAGTGACAATTACTATTGAATTTAAATGTGAGATATTTGTCCTAAATTTCTGAATTTAGGATTTGATTTATTGAAATTTAAATTGACGCCCTAATCCAATTTAATAAATTCTTATTTATCAGACAATCCAGTTTAATTTTAATTTTAAAGTATCTTAATTTACAAGATTCAAAAGTATTATTTAGGGCAAATTACACCCAGGTCCCTGAGTTTAAGTCTTATTATCACACAGGTCCACGTTTTTTAAATTATAACATCGGGGTCCCTAGTGTTTAAAAAATTATCATACGGGTCATTTATTATTTTTTATTATTAAAAAATATTAAAATTACCACTATACCCTTACCCCCTCTCTCTACATCCGATCCGGCGGCCGCACGACCGTGCGTAGTCGCCGCGACACCCCGCGCGACCCCTGGCGACTTCAAGCGCAGCCGCACGACACTGCCGGCCGCCGCGACCTCGCGCAACCGCCGGATCAGGAGAAGAGAAAGGGGGTCTCCTCTCGATCCGACAGCCGCGCCTCCCCGCGCGGCTCTCCTCTCGATCTGACTGCTGCGCGACTTAGTGCTGTCGCCGGCTGCGTCGCGCGGCCGG
>KZ451932.1:4118677-4147929 GCA_002786265.1 Apostasia shenzhenica | reverse complement strand
GTAGCTATTACATTAAAATACAATCAAATATCCTTAATAGATCGTCAAATATCAATTTTCGATTGAAATACAATAATATAGCAAACATTAAGTGTGTAATCAGAGTATTAAGTTAAAAAACCATCATATAGACAAGATCAAAGACAAATTGCATATATTCTCTTCAAATACAATAACAACTAATTGAATACTCACACAATTGCTTGTATTCAGTTAAAATAACTTATTATATTATGAATCGTACTCTAAATGCTTGTACTACTCTACTTGAATTCGATGTAATGCAATGAATAAGTGATTCAACTCAAATTTGTTGATATGTCATAAATCAGTACTTAAAAAGCCTATTCTCTTAAAATTAATTGATATACTGACAAAAAGATGTGTAATTGTAAGTATTAAATTGAAACGCAATCAAATGTCCCTAATAGATGCCTAATATCAATTTTCGAGTAAAATACATCAATATAGCAAACATTAGTCAATCAGAGAATTTTGTTAAAATACCTTTATATATACAATATCAAAGTCAAATTGCTTATATTCTCTTCAAATATAATAAAAACTAATTGAATACTCATAAAATGGCTAGCATTCATTTAAAATAATTTATTATATAATAAACCATACTCCAAATACTTGTATTCCAATTGAATTCAATGTAATGCTATGAAGTGCTATAAAAATATCACCATTCAACTAAAATTCATTCATATGTCATGAATCAGTCTCTAAAACATCCTATTCTCTTAACATTGATCGATATACTGACAAAAAAATATGTACTTATAGATATTACGTTAAAACTCAATCAAACATCTCCAATAGATCGCCAAATATCAATTTTTGATTGAAATACATTAATATAGCAAATATTAGTTGTGTAATAAGAGTATTATATTAAAATACCTTCGTATAAATAAGATCAAAATCAAATTACGTATATTATCTTTAAATATAATAAAAACTAATTAAATACTCACACAGTTGCTTGTATTCAGTTAAAATAACTTATTATATAATGAGTCGTACTCTAAATACTTGTACTCCGCTTGAATTCAACAAAATGCAATGAATAGCTGCAAAAACGTCACTATTAAAATCAAATTCATTGATATGTCAAAAAGCAGTCTCTAAAAGTGCATATTTCCTTAAAATTAATCGATATACTGATAACAAGATGTGTAATTATAGGTATTACATTAAAATGTAATCAAATGTCCCTAATAGATCCGAAATATCAATTTTCGATTGAAATACAACAATATAGCAAACATTAGGTGTGTAATCAGAGTATTATGTTAAAAAACCTTCATATAAACAATATCAAAGGCAAATTGCATATGTTCTCTTCAAATACAATAACAACTAATTGAATACTCACACAATTACTTGTATTCAGTTAAAATAACTTATTATGCCATAAATCGTACTCTAAATGCCACTTGAATTCAACGTAATGCAATGAATAGCTAAAAAAACATCACTATTCAACTCAAATTCATTGATATGTTATAAATCAGTCCCTAAAGAGCTTATTCACTTAAATTTGATAGATATTATGACAAAAAGATGTGTAATTATAGCTATTACATTAAAATACAATCTAACAACTCTAATATAATCGCCAAATATCAATTTTATATTGAAATACAATAATATAGCAAACATTAGGTGTGTAATCAGAGTATTATGTTAAACAACCTTTATATAAACAAAATCAAAGGCAAATTACATATATTTTCTTTAAATACAACAACAACTAATTGAATACTTACAAAATTACTTGTATTCAGTTAAAATAAATTATTATGCTGTGAATCGTATTCTAAATGCTTGTACTCTACTTGAATTCAACGTAATGCAATAAATAATTGCAAAACATCACTATTAAACTCAAATTCATTCATATGTCATAAATCAGTTCCTAAAATAGCCTATTCACTTAAAATTGATAGATATTTCGAAAAAAAGATGTGTAATTGTAGGTATTACATTAAAACGCAATCAAATGTCCCTAATAGATTGCCAAATATCAATTTTCGATTGAAATACATCAATATAGCAAACATTAGGTGTGTAGTCAGAGTATACTGTTAAAAAACCTTCATATAGCCAAGATCAAAGTCAAATTGAATATATTCTCTTTAAATACAATAAAAACTAATTGAATACTTATACAATTGCTTGTATTCAGTTAAAATAACTTATTATGCAATGAATCGTACTCTGAATGCATGTACTTCACTTGAATTCAACGTAATGCAATAAATAACTGCAAAAATATCACTATTCAACACAAATTCATTGATATATCATAAATCAGTCCCTAAAAGGGCTTATTCTATTAAAATTGATCGATATACTGACAAAAAGATGTGTAATTGTAGCTATTACCTTAAAACGCGATCAAATGTCCCTAATAGATCATCAAATATTAGTTTTTGATTAAAATACAATAATATAGCACACATTAGGTGTGTAATCAGAGTATAATGTTAAAAACATCATATAGATAAGATCAGAAGCAAATTGCAAATATTCTCTTCAAATACAATAACAACTAATTGAATACTCACACAATTACTTGTATTTAGTTAAAATAACTTATTATCAATGAATCGTACTCTAAATGCTTGTACTCTACTTGAATTTAACGTAATGCAATGAATAGCTGCAAAAACATCACTATTTAACTCAAATTCATTGATATGTCATAAATTAGTCCCTAAAAGAGTCTATTCTCTTAACATTGATCGATATACTGACAACAATATTTATAAATATAGGTATTACATTAAAATACAATCAAATATCTCTAATAGATTATCAAATATCAAATTTCGATTGAACAATATCAATATAGCAAATATTAGGTGTGTAAGCAGAGTATTATGTTAAAAAACTTTCATATAGACAAGATTAAAGTCAAATTGCATATATTCTCTTCAAATACAGTAAAAACTAAGTGAATACTTACACAATTGCTAGTATTTACTTAAAATAACTTATTATGCAATGAATCGTACCCTAAATTCTTGTACCCCACTTGAATTCAACGTAATGTAATGAATAGCTGCAAAAATATCACTATTCAACTCAAATTTTTTGATGTTATAAATCAGATCCTAAAAGAGCTTATTCCCCTAAAATTAATCGATGTACTAATAAAAAGAAGTGTAATTTTAGGTATTACATTAAAATACAATTAAATGTCCCTAATAGATCGCCAAATTTCAATTTTCAATTGAAATACATCAATATAAAAAATATTAGGTTTGTAATCAGAGTATATGTTAAAAAACTTTCATATAGACAAGATTAAAGTCAAATTATACTTGTTCTCTTTGAATACAATAAAAACTAATTGAATACTCACATAATTGTTTGTATTTAGTTAAAATAATTTATTACGCAATGAATCGTACTCTAAATATTTCTACTCTCCTTGAATTTAATATAATACAATGAATAGATGCAAAAATATCACTATTCAACTCAAATTCATTGATATGTCTTAAATTAGTCCCTAAAAGTGTCTATTCTCTTAAACTTGATCGATATACTGATAAAAAATATGTATTTGTAGGTATTACATTAAAACGCAATCAAAAAGCCCTAATAGATTCCAAATATCGATTTTCGATTAAAATACATTAATATAGCAAACATTATTCGTGTAATTTGAGTATTATGTTAAAATATCTTCATATAGACAACATTAAAGTCAAATTACTTATATTCTCTTCAAATATAAAAAAAACTAATTGAATACTCATATAATGACTAGCATTCAATTAACATAACTTATTATATAATAAATCGTACTTCAAATGCATGTATTCCACTTTTATTCAATGTAATGTAGTGAATAGCGGCAAGAACATTGATCTATTCAACTCAAACTCATTGATATGTCATAAATCTGTCTCTAAAAGAGCCTATTCTTTATTAATTCTCTAAAAGAGCAAAATAGATGTAAAATACCTTAATCTAATAATGAAATTAAATAAAATTATTAATATTTCATTAAAATATCATGAAATGTAATGAATAACTATCTAAATTCTAGTATTCTAAATATAATAAAATAACATCAAATAATTATATAATTATAAATATTAAATTAAAATAACTTGATATAGCTAATTGGTCTATAAAAGCGTATATACTGGTTAGCTTCAACGATATAGAAATAAATAACTGTATAATTGTAAGAATTTAGTAAAAATACCTTCATATGTATTGATTCGGCCTCTAAAACCGTATAATTCACTATAATATATTGATATATTTTTAAATAGTTATATAATTTTAGAAATTTAGTTCAAATACCTTAATATAGTTCTAACTTGTCTCAAATATATGTATTCAATTAAATTATGGTAACTTAATAATAGGTAGATGTAAATTTATTTCTGTTTTATTAATATATAACTAATCAATATTCAAATACCAACATTCTTTTCAAATACATTGTGTGGTTGTATATCTGTTAATATTCACTTAAAAGACTTTATTATGTGATGATCCATATAGTTTTCTTATATTTCTCAATATAGAAACTGACAAATATATAATTGATAGTATTCATTCAAATTACACACATATATACATAATGAATCACTTTTTAGAAGATTGTGTTATGCTAAAATATATTGATATATCATTAAATAATTATATAAGTACTATATTCAATTAAAATATTTACATATGATTCGAATTGATTTCTAAATATATGTATTCAGTTGAATTACATCAATATAATAATGAATAAATAAACAATTATTAGTATTCTATTAAAATAAAATAATATATAACTAATCGGTATCTAAATGGCATTATTGTTAACAAATATATTGAAATAGCACTAAATAGTTATATAATTATAAGTATTAATTAGAGATAATATGATATATAACTAATAAGCTTCTAAAAACATGTTTTCAGATTAATTTTGTTTATATAATAATAAATAGTTATATAACAACTAGTGTTTAGTGAAAATATGTTAATATATTAGGGATTAGTTTTTAAATGCATTTATTAAACTTAATTTCATTAATATAATAATGAATAATTATATAATTAGTAGTGTTCTATCAAATTATATACATACATAACAAATCACTATTTAAATATTTGTAGTTTTTATCAAATAGTAAAATAATTAATTGTATTAAATTGAAATACCTTAATATAATTCGAATTGATTTCTAAATGTATCTAGTTAATTGTAATTAGTCTATATAATAATAAATAATTATAATATTATCAGTATTCTGTTGAAATATCATGCTATATACTGAATTATTGTTTAAATTCTAGCGTTCTATTTAAATATATTGAAATGACTTTGAATATTGTATAATTTCAAATATTGATTTAAAATAACTTGATATATACAAATTAAGACTATAAATGTGTGTGTTGAGCTATATTTCATCAATATAGTAGTGAAATTCTGTATAATTGCCAGTATTATATTAAGAAACCTTAATACAGACTGAATTAGTCTCTAAAAATCTGTACTTTATTGAAATACATGAATATATTGTTAAATAATTATATAATTACTAGCGTTCAATTGAAATAATTTAATATAATTCGAATAGGTTTTTAAAAGGATGTATTCATTTGGAGTTCTTAGATAGAACAATAAGGCCCCGTTTGTCTAGAAGTTTAAAATTAACCTAGTTTAATTTTAACCAGGCATATTACATCATACATAAAATTTAATATTAAAAATTAAATTTATTTCACATATTATGTATAATATCACATCCCTCACATATCCCAACATAATAACTAACTTTATTTCACATCATTCACAACTTTCAATAAAAAAATATCTCTATCCAAATTTAATTTTAACCTTCTTAATTTTAACCTTACAAACAAACACACCCTAGTAATAAATAGTCCTATAGTTGTTAGTGTTTAGTTAAAATACGTTAATATGTAACGAATTGATATTTAAATATAAGTATTTAGCTTAAATTTATTTATATAACAATGAATGATTATGTAACAGTCATTGTTCATTTAAAATATATTAATATCTGATGAATTAGTCTCTCGATATGTCTATGTAGTTGAAATACCTTTATATATCATTAAATACCTATTATTTATTGGTTTTTAATTAAAATATCTTAACATATATTCTGATTTAGTCACTAAATACTTAAATTCATTTATTTTGAATTGCATTGATATTATAATGAATAAATGTAAAATTATCAGTATTTTATAAAAATATCTTAATATATATTGAATCAGCGTCTAAACGTACTTAGTTCAAATATTTTGAAATACTATCGAATAATTATATAATTGTAAGTATTGAGCTACAATAACTTGGTATAAAGCAAATCGGTCTCATTAAATATGTATATTTAATTTAAATTTGATGATACGGCAATGATAGTTATATAACTTTCAATGTTCAATTAAAAGGTAATAACATGTACTAAATTAGTTTCTAAGTATATTTATTTAGCTAAAATACATAAATATATTCTTAAATAGTTATATAATTACTTGTCTTTAATAAAAAAAACCTTGATATTTTTTGAATTAGCCTCTAAATACGTGTATGTAGTTGAATTATGTCGATATATCAAAGAATAGGAGTGAAATTGTTACTATTCTATTACAATACCTTAATATTTAATAAATCGGTACCTAAATGAAAGTATTCATTTTAAATACGTTAAACTAGCAATAAATAGGTGTATAATTACAAGTATTGAGTTAAAATAACTTAATATATAATAAATTAATCTCTAAATACATGTATTAAATTTAAATTTATTGTTATAGTAATAAATAGTTATATAACTATTAATATTCGGTCAAAATATATTAATATGTGCTAAATTCATCTCCAAATGCATGATTCAACTTAAATTCATCTGTTCAACAATTAATGAATGTACATTTGTAATATTTAATCAAATTACATACATATATAATAAATTACTCACTAAACGCGTGTATTATATTAAAATATATTGATATATCATCAAATCATTGTCTAATTATAGATATTCAATTAGAATACTGTGATATAACTTTAATAGTATCTTAATGCATGTATTTAGTTGAATTATGTCAATATCAAATTGAAATTAAATAAAATTATTAATATTCCGTTAAAATATCATGATGTATAATGAATTATAGTCTGAATGCTAGTATTTTATTCAAGTGATAATTACCTACATGCCACACTATTTAGCTTAATTTATGCGTTACTCATTTATTCTTAATTAATTACGCTATGCACACTCAAAATACTACAAAATCTTACATCCACATACTTGAGTTAAAACTCAATCAAATTCTATTTGAAAAAGAAATATTTTGTTAGTAAATTTATTCTTAATGGTACATTTTTTTTCTTCCTCAATGTCACACTAAAGCGCTGATTTGTCCTAAAATTAATTCAAGTCGCCGATGTCTTCTTCCCTTGCCACCACTTAAACATCAAGATTTTAGAATTTTCACTCAAAATATATTTAAATATCCTTAAAATAATATGATGAACGGCTCAGATTTTTTGTAACCTAACTATAGTTAGGTTATTGAAAAATTATGATTACTCATTATAATAAAAATAAATTAAAATATGTGTATGTTAGATTTTATAATATTTTGAGTATGCATAGCGTAATTAACTAAGAATGAATGAGTAATACATAAATAAAGCTAAATGATGTGATATGTAGGTAATTATCTCTTTATTTAAATATATTAAAACAACATCAAATAGTTGTATAATTATAAGTATTTAGTTAAAATAATTTGATATATTGCTAATTGATCTGTAAATGTATGTATACAATTTAATTTTATTGATATAACAATAAATAGTTGGATAATTACGAGAATTCAGTTAAAATAACTTAATACATATCAAATCTGCCTCTAAAAGTATATATTTCATTGAAATATATTGATATATCATCAGATAATTATATAATTGCTGGTATTTAATTTAAATACTTTGATATCATTCTAATTAGTTAATAAAAACATGTATTATGTTGAATTATAGTGACATAATAATAAATAATATAACATTATCAATATTTTATTAAAATACATTAATACATAACTAATCGATTTTCAAATATATTGAAATAGCATCGAATAGATGTATAATTATAAGTATTGAGTTAAAATTATATGATATATGATGAATCTGTTTCTAGTTCACCATATATCTAAAGGTGTGTATTCAACTCAAGCTCATTGATATCTATTAGTAATTATTTGATATTTCAGTATTAACAAACCAATTATTTAATAGTATAGTATAAAATAATATTTATCAGTAGAAATGCTTTGTTATTATGAATGTTAGTATAATTGCTAATATTTAGTTAAAAACTTTTATATATAATGAACGAGTTTCTAAATGCAAAGTGATCAGTTGAATTATATCAATATATCATTTGATTGTTATAATTATCAGCATTCAATTAAAATATCATAATATATAGTGATCTCTAATTATTATAAGTATTTTGCTAAAAAGTATCGATATATTATCTAATAATTATATAATTTTTAGTATTCAGTTAAATTATTATAATATGTAATGAATCAGTAAATAAATACAAGTATTTTAAGTAAATACATAGATAAAGTGCGATTATGCTAATAAGAATTTTAAATGAACATTTAGAAATTTTAAAATTGATTCATTAAGTATTAAATATTTTAATTGATAACTGATAATTACATACCTGTCGAATGATATATTAATATATTCAACTAAATACTTGTATTCAGATGCTGATTCATTCATTTCAAAGTATTTTAACTGAATTCTACTAATCACACAACTATTATATGATATATCTCTTGTATTTAAAGATCTATTATTATACATTAAGATATTTTGACTAAGGGAGTGTTTAGTTCATTATTATTTTGGTATTATATTATATAATTTAGATATCATTTTTTGACTAATAATTTTATAATGTAATAAAAGATTATTTGTAGATGTCATTAAATTAAACAATTGTCTTCTTTAGATAACATAACATAATATCAAAACAACATTGAACCAAACGCATCTTAAATATTAATGTTTATACCTCTATTTAATAATATATTAATGTATTTTAACTAAATATTTTCATTTGAAAGCCAATTCAATACATATCAAATTATTTTAAGTGAATAATAACAATAAACTATTATTAGATAACATATCTATATATTTTAACTTAATTCCTGCATTTAGAAACCTATTAATTTACATATTAAAGTATGTTGATTAAATTTTAATATTATATAATTATTTTATGATATATCAATATATTATAATTAAATATTAAAAAATTGATTGATTATATATCATGGTATTTTAATAGAATAATAATAATTATATTGATAAATATATAACGGTTAGATTATGAATTGTTGGATTTAGACATTATATTTATATATAGAGGCCAACTAAATATATTTAGAGGTTTTTAGTTTATTAAATTTTACTTTATTTTTTTATATTTAAAATAAAATAAAATTTTTATATTAAAAATTATGTATGATATTATAAAAATTAATTTAATATTTTTTTTAAATTTTTATATTGAGTGAATCAGTAAATTAGTATTTTTTTATAATCCGTAAATTAGTATTAAACCTTAGCATAAAAAACTATTAAAGATTTCCATAAAAAATAAAATAAAATAAAATGGCGCATATCTAAACCCTAATAGACGCCGATCGTAGAAAGAGATCTGAATAGTCGCTAATGTTTGGAACACCATCTACTACGCCGGCGTTCGGCACGCCATCGTCGACTCCGGCGTTCGGCACGCCATCCTCCACTCTGGCGTTCGGCACGCCGTCCTCCAATCCGGCTTTCGGCACAGCCCCACCCATTCTGGCATTCGGCACTCCATCAGCGACACCGGCTTTCGCAACGCCGTCTACCACGCCTGCATTTGGCTCTGGACCGGCGTTCGCAACGCCTTCTACCACGCCTGCGTTTGGCTCTATGCCGGTCTTCGGCACGCCATCCTCCACGCCAGCGTTCGGAACCCCATCTACCCCTGCGTTTGGGTCCACTCCCTCCCTGTTCTTTCAGCAATCTCAACCCCTGTTGCAACAGCAGCAGCAGCCATCCTTTTCATTCTTCCCTCAGCAACCACAACTGCAGCCGTCTTTCGGCTTTCAGCCACATGCGCAGTTCACGACACAAATGGCGCCCGTTGCGCCATTCACGCTTCACCTTGCAGATCGGGACATCTTGGTTTGCTAAATTTTCGTCTCCTAGACTGGACCCTAACCCTTGAAATATCCATCTTATTGTGGTGCGGTGCTTTCTGTGCTCAGGCAATCGTGGATGCATACAAAGACGAACCGGCTAACCCTAAGTACTTTTTCAGGGTATATCATCTCATCATTTCAAATTGAAATTTACCTGCCTATCTGTTAGGATTTAACGATTTACGAGGTGATTTTGGTTTGTTGAAGCATTTGCTTTTCAGCGTGACTGATCCAGCAGCTAGGGTGAAGCCTGTTGGTGTCTCTGATGTGAGGTTCCTTGTCCTTTTAGATGTGTATGTTATGGTTTTCTAGAAGTTGTTTAACAGGGCGTGCACTAAGTGGGGGTTTCAGATCATGTGGGCGGAGGCAGTGGGAAAGCTGGAGGGAATGGAGAGCGTGGATCGCGAGAGGTTGTGGCCGGAACTTGTTCAGGGATTCAAGGGCCTTTCAAATCGAATCAGGGTATTATAATTATATGTTTTCATATCATGTTAATGAATTTTTCGTTATTGTAGTTATATCTATTATATACTCATGATGTAAACCTGAACAAGCCTTCTCCTCATCAAACTAGTATGGCTTTTACCCGGCATCATCTCATACTTGTTGCTGAACTTTCTCCTTGAGAAACATCAATGGCTGTTACCATGTAATTATTTGTTTGTTATCATTTGCATCTTGTTAGAGTTTGACCATGGTTAGTGGCTCTTATCTATCATTGTGATGCCATTACAAGTGAAATGATCAGTGAGGAAGTAATTGAAACTTAAATATTAGTTATTACGATGGTTATGTATGCACAATGTGTCACTGATGAATTTGAAGCAATGTTTGTTTTATTTAGTTGTTTTTTGGTTGGTCCTCGGAAGGGCATTATTTTTCTAACTTAATTTTACTGATACTTGGTTCTTTTAGCTATTTGCATAGGGTTGTATGAATAGAACAAATATACAAAAATCAGAACAACATTTAATTCCAAAACTTTATCATGCATATTTTTTAAACTTCAATTCAAAAACATCTTTAAGATGGATCAAAATGGCTTTTACTTTTCTGTAATTATTTAGAGGATACGTGGTGCCAGAAAGAAAGAGGCCCGAGAACACTGAAGGTGTTCGCAAGGTCATTTCATTGGTGAAGAGAGTGGTGGAGGAAGATCGCACTTCAGGGACGAATCCATGGGAGAGTTACCACCGATTTGGCAGTCTCCGATTGCGGAATCGTCGTTGAAGGCGTTTTTCTATTTCTCACTGTATCTTGCAGTTCTGCGAATCATACCTTTATCTGCCACCGAACGATATGGCGAGTGTAGTTCTAGAACCAAACCTTGATTTGCTTCTTTTTATCCTTGCGATTTTGAGACTAAACTCTAATTTGGTTAGCTATGCCTTCTAAAAAATTGAGTGTAACAAAGTATGGCCCCTCAATGTTAGTCGAAAATAGAAAGCATCTTTGTAAAATCACGTACCTTTATTTTTCTATTTGAATGAATAGAGCTTTTCTCAGTTTTGTAACTTCCATGTACTCGTGTTTTGTGGTTCCTTTGTCCTGAATAGGGAATATGAGTTGTCATGTTGATTATACTAGTAGGTTAACTCGCTTATAGAGTAATACAAGCAAGAGATTTTTCCAAAGTGTTGCCCTAAAGGATTTTTCCTTAACGAAAAGAGATGCGACAATTATCAGCCACTTAGCTCAATTTGTAAATGATAATGAGATATTCAAAAACAATATTATCGATTGGTTATCCTAGGAAATATCCTGGAAGACGAAAATATCTTTTGTTTCTTGGCATTAGTGTCTCCATCAACTTTTTGAAATATGTGCCATCGCGCAGGAAGGTAGAGGGCTTGTCTTTCGAACTGTCGATGGGCAGACATGTTAGGTCGTCAGTCAATGTAGGTAGGTGATTCTTCGCTTTCTTTGTCAGGTGTGAAGCGGTGTAACGGTCACCTTATTATGAGGGACATAAAAGGATAGTTTGTTGAATCATTTTTCCCTTGTCTTCTTCTTTTCCGTATTCAATCTTTTGTGTCTCGAGCTTTCTCTTGGTTGTGATGGAGTTTGTCCTTTTCAGGTCTTCTGCTAGGCTTACCATTGTGGATACGATCGCATGCTTCTGATTGGTGATAACAGGCTGACACAACACTCCGACATACTGGAAGTATTTGAACATCATCCGGTACTTCAGAGGGGACAATCGTCTTCAATTTGACGATCTTGAGAGGGATAGTCGGGCCAACAGGAACTACGCCCAACTAGCGAATGACTTGTTACCGTTCTCTCAGGAGTTCTCGGAGATCTTCAATACCTTCCGCATGGTGTAGCTCAGTTATCGCCAAATGCGGTGACCTTTGTCTATGCCGTCGATATTCTACTACAACAACAAAATATAGGCTGCAACATTGAGGCTTTCATGTGATTGTATTGCTGGCAAATGAACAATGAATATCGAGGATGTTACACCTTGAAAGTCCTGGTGAAGGCGCTTTTCTTTGATGCCTCCGGCTCCTATGCTGACTAGAGGGACATGCATTTTTTTGTTTGTAGAGAGTTGTGTTTGAACTTCATTGCCTCCATTGCATGGGACCTTGGTCTCTGAAAGAGGCCAAAGATCTCTCCTCATAGTTGGAGGTTGTCCTGGATAGGCTATTCAGGCAAGAATAGCCTTTCTAGTCCTTTGTTGAAGCCTTAGCGATGTTCTTGTTGAGAATGCGTGGAGGAGGGATTTTGTTATTCTTGCTTGCATTCGCAATGATGAGGTCCCTTGGGGGGCGAGCATCACTTCGTCTGGCGAAGAGATATAGCTGGATCGATCGTTGTTCCTTCCTTTGCCAGGGATACTGAGCCTAGTGTAAGGTTCTTAGAGCCCAGAGCGGAGAAGACGAGGGAGGAATCTTCTTAAGTCCCCTGCAATGAGAAGCCAATGCTTATTGTCGATGACAATGATTTGGACGGTGATCATTATTTAATTGTGCACAGACCTCATCATGGGTCATGAAAAATGATCTTCAGCACCAGAGAAGCCTATCCATAATGAGTTATAGTGCTCAAATAACAAATTGGAGTATATAACCCTACAAATTACTTACCTAGGCTTCAACGATACCTGCAATTAAAAACAGATAAAAAATGCGCATATATACTATGAAATATGCAGACAAAAATATGAAGTCATGTTAAATTAGGGAAAGATGAGTCATTTACATTTAATATAATCCATTGAACTTGGATACTTTGTAATCTTTGTAAGGAGGTTTCCCTTTAACAGAATAGAATTTTTCCTTTTATTATACTTTTATCATAGTATCAAAGCACTAGTTTTGCAAGTGAAGGTAGGATTTTGTTGTGTGAGCTTGGAATCACGAGCCGCAAGCCCGACACCCCTTGGGTTTTTCCACGATGCATTAGAGTCAAGCTCGTGTGAGCTTGGAATCACGAGCCGCAAGCCCGACACTCCTTGGGTTTTTCCACTCAAGCTCGTGTTCTCCTTTTGGAGCCACATCACATGACGCTTGCGTGTTTGTGCTCGAGCACTCCTAGTTGCAATACTGCAAAAAGATTGCGCTGAAGCAATTGTTGTGAATTTGCAGGATTTAAAATCTTATTTATCATATTATTATATTTTAGAAAATATTATTGCATTTAATCTAAATACTTTGCTAATTAGTTATTGTTGATTTTAAGTTTAAATCTCATTCCCATTTCTATCCCGCATCAGCTTGACTTAAGCCTATTATAATAGGTGCTGATGTCATCATATAAGTATATGAATAAAGTTCTGTAGATGATTATACAAGCAATGATTTAATGTTGGTGTGGCACAAAGAAGTTATTGAGCACCAGAATAGGCCTGATCTTTGCTGTTCTCATTGTGGCATGAAGTTGGCCTTACCTTTCGTGAAAGAAGGACAAAGAGGCCATGGCACAAGAACATTCAATAAGTTGGATCGATGATAATAATAATTTATCAATTAGATTACGACAGTCGATTTAAATTCAGTAGATCAGATCTGAGATTCAGAAATTATGGCAGATATCTTACAAATAAAATTCAATAGTAATTTTCTCCTAAATTTAAGTTTATAGCCACATAATTAGAGCCAAGATAAATAATTAAGTTGCACGAACAATTTTTTGTTATATTCAAATAATCAGTAATAATAGAATTTGAGAAGAGACTATACCTAAAATAAATTATTCGGATTTAAGAGATAAAATACAGTTAGACAGATAGTTGAAAGCAAGCAAACCGCAAAGGCTGCTTTGGCAAAGGTGTAGGTATGGGCATGCGAGCGTGCAGGCGTGAGCTCGCAGGTACGCACTGCTATCATGCTGGCACGTAGAAGTTTGGAATGGGAAGGCGAGCTGCGTGGATGAAGGCTGCTGGGAGCTCGAGCGGAGGAGGCTGGAGGCGGGTGTGCAAAAACGGGTTGGGTGGTTCGAAGAGAGAGTAAAAGATGGGAGGAGATTTTTTTTAAAAAAAATAAAGATAAATAGGTTTTTTTAAAGATTCTCACTTAGGGCTAACTCTCTCCCTTCCTTATTCAAGTTATTGATCTCTTAATCCAAATCTAATCTTTGGGAGAACTCAAACACCATTTCATTCAATAATAACAACCAACTATTAAAATAGGAAGGCTACCTTATTATATAGAAATCTCAATACATGACTATGAGAAAATAAAACTAAATAGAAAAAATAAACTTCTGGGCTAAATAAGAAAATATTTCAATAAGAGTATTAAGGCAAATCTCCATTTTTTTCAAGTCGGTTCAAAATCTTCGATCAATATCAATCAACCAAATTTGCATCATGTCATTCCAAATTAGCTCAAATCTGAATATGTGATCAGGATCAAGCAAATTTGCACGTAATCAAATATGTACAGTCATAATGTCCCCACCACAACCTCATTAAGGCATCATTTCCGTTCCTCACTGCGTATGACAGCCTTATAGCAGCCACTTCATCTTCATTCTCTTTTATTCCTTCGGTTTAGGTAAAAATCTCTCTGATTTCAGATTATAAGTGGCTAATTGACTTCAATTTAGAATTACTTATCATATTAATTATTTGATTTTGCTCGACCATGAAAAACCTAAATTTATTTGAGTTACTGCTGGAATTTAGTTTTGAGAGGAAGCCAATTTATTTCTGGTACACTGAATCTGATTTCATTGAAAGAAAATGATTGCAATAATTTAGCTTGGTAAATTTTTATTTACCATCTACCCTATTAAATTTGAAATTACTTTATTGAGGGATTTGAAGTTGTTTGATTTATCATATAATTAAAATTTGAAAATAATTGTACTTATTTCAAATAATGTATCATTAAAATTGTTAACCTTAGATTCACATTTAAATCTATTTTGTCTTGCATCAATTTTGATATCAGAGCATATCACCCTGTTTGTTCAGCATCAATTTTAAAGCATTTATATTTGTGTTTGCACTGCATCACCTACATTTCTCTAACAAATGTATACACTTAAACACCTTATATACTTTGTGAATTAAAACAAATATTTTTGAACATATATCGAGTCAATTTCGAGCTAAATCGGTTCATTTCTAGTGTGCAAACTTTGTGACAAAGGAATTTGAGGGTTTTAGATTTTTAACAAAATTGCCAACTACTTGTGGTGGATGGACATAGCTTCCTTGGGGAAGAAAAGATTACCATGTCACTTTTTAATATTGCAGATACAGGATGAGA
Organism: Apostasia shenzhenica; assembly: GCA_002786265.1. Taxonomy (NCBI): domain Eukaryota; kingdom Viridiplantae; phylum Streptophyta; class Magnoliopsida; order Asparagales; family Orchidaceae; genus Apostasia; species Apostasia shenzhenica. Next base: position 4,131,910 of record KZ451932.1, on the reverse strand, counting down.
CAATTATCTCAGATTCTGAAAGGTTGCTCAAGACACAATCTAATGTGAAAGAGGTATACATTCAGTTTTCTGGTAGTGTCATTGATCTCTTCTTTTAGCTGTTATCTATTATATGCTTTTGCAGCTTCAACGACATATCCAAGCAGATGTATTCCCTTGGGTCCAGAGGTTGCATCAGAAACAGCAAGTTCTTCAAAGGCGTCTCTTGAGGGTAGGTTACTGGCTTCTTTCGTATAGATTACAATAGTTTGAATATTTGTACCTATGTACATATTTTACATATCAAAATTAATATTATAGATCCTTTATTAAATTATACAGGCTATGAGAATAGTGGAGGCATTGGAGGGTCGAGGTCTTCGGTTGCCAGTGACTAAAGGTGAACTGGAGCTTGCAGATAAGTTGGATGCGATATTGAAGCAGGTCTGCCCCCACTTTGTGCTTCCAGACAAGGAAGATTTTCTGGTTAATGTTTCGCTCAATTTATTGTGATCCTGCTTATTAAAATAGCTTCTGGCTAGACGCGTTCTTTAATGTCTGTTTTTAAATTGTATTCGTTGTTTTTTACAAGTTGCTAGTACTTATAAGCCATATTTGTGAGATACAACTTATACACTAATTACACAAATAAGAGTAGCTTGAAGTATAATTATATGCCAATCATTCTGCACAAATACTGTTGAGGATTAATTCTACGTCTTCCAGTTAGCATTTTTCTTCTTTTTATGAACTCACCATCAATTTTATATTGCTGAAGATCAAGGGACCTGGAGGAGAGCTGTCCAGGAAGGTTCATAATCTACTGTCAATAGCTCGTGTGCAAGCTAATGCTGGCAGCGCTGGGGCCAGTTATCATCTGGGATCCGTTAAAATTGATGAACAGAGCCTTGCAGATTTGCAAGAGGTGAGGGAAGCTCAATTATTTTAATGGAATCTCATTCTTCTCTTTTAGATCTAATATTGCCTTAAAATAAATGTTAGGAATAGAGTCGAGTCTTTCTAAATTAGTTGGTTTTATGTTGATACAATTTGAGTCTTGAGTCATAAATTTTTTATGTTATTTTGTGGCTTCTATCAGTATAACATCGTGATCGTTAGTTTTTTTTTTTTCTTTTTTTGTTGGGGGAGGGGGATGGCTTGGTGGTGTGTTGTAGGAAGGTGAGGTAAATTCTTCTGGGAGTTCATATAGATCTGTAAAATATACTATCAAACAATGTATTAGTATCTTGACTGAAAAAATTGAGGACATCTTTGCAACCTTACTCTCTGTGTGTGTATTCACTAATAAACGTGGCGAGTTACTTTTGATAGACTTGATTTAAGTTCAATGAAGTTATTCCTGAATGTCAACGCTTTTGCCCACTTTCCATTTAAAAGCTATCTAAGTTTGAAAATTTACTATCCTGTAGGATAGTGTAAAAATTAAGTTAGAGGGGATATATCGATAGCAAAATGAGTAGCACTATTATAACTTACACAATTTTTTTGTTTAGAAAAAGATGATATGATGTAAATATCAAGAACCAACAACACTATTATTACGTCTACATACATAGTGATGTTTAGGAAAAGATAATATGCTCTAAATATCAAGAACCAATGTATTCTTACTCGACTTTGGCTTCATGTGATATAGTTCTAGCAAATGTAGCGGCCTCATCTCCTTCGAACTAGACTACATCCACTTGATAGCCTTTTGTACGACTAATCAAGCCCCCTCCCTTGCACCTCCAAATTCTGCTGAGGAAACTGACAGGGCGTGAAGTCTCCGTCCGATTGCTTTCAACATCTTGCCGTTATGATCTCTGATAAATGCAGCTACACCCGCCTAACCATTACCCTTGATATACTTATGAAAATTTACCTTTGTCCAATTCAAAGGAGGGTAATCCATTGGACAACTCAAAGCAGCGGCTGCAATCACAGCTGGAGAAGAATGCTTTGGGAGTGAACTTTATTATTTCAGGCACATCAAATTTAAGATGTATTTGGTGCAATGTCATTAAGATGTCTATTTGATCAATAAGTGATTGTGATTGTTTGGTTCAGTGTTCATTAACTTATTCTTTTTACCTCAAGCTGCATTAACTACTCTGCAAATTACCTCTTTCCATTACTATGTTAGAGTGACATTTTAGTGTCATTTTAGAGTAGCAATTTTTCTAATTTTTTACAATATTATCTAAATAAACAATTCACTTTTTGAAATAACATAACACAACATCACAATGATATTTCTCCAAATACCCTCTCAGTAAAATGCAACATCCATTGATAATACTTCTCTATCTGAAACATTCCTCCTCATTTTGGAACACAATCATGTACATATTTGCTCAAAAATGCTGGAAAAATTGCCGGGATTCACAAATTCTGCAGTGCCTTGACATAGAATAACAATGACGTTGTATCAAATGCCTCCTTAGTAAAATACAACCACCATTGATAATACCTCTCTATCTGAAATATTCCTCCACGTTCTGGAACACAAACCATGTACATGAATTGCTCAACGCTGTTGAAACACTTTATAGAATTCGCAGATTCTGCATTCGATCCCTTGCACACTGTTGCTGGAGTTGTTTCCAATTAATTTATGATTACAGCGCGAGTTTTGATTTCTCATTTCAAGCATGATTAGCTTCTCTAGTATGTCTGTTCATTTCAGCCTTTTTCTACTTACTTTTCCTATTGTGTTCTAGGTCTTACAGCAACAAACAGAAGCAATTGCCAGGCTGGGGAATGTGTTGAAGAGGGATACGAGGGACATGGAAATCATAATGTCAGAGGGCAATGACAAGATTGAAGAGGGGGGGAGGAGAGCTTTGAAGAGCTATTGAAATGTTTTTCTTTTTCTCTCTTTTTTTTTTTTTTTTTTTTTTGGAGGAATCTGCCCAAGTTGTGATATCTTTGGTGTTTAGGAAATAATGAAGTGCAGCTGAAGAGGTGAGCTAACAAGAAAGATGTTGCCCTTGTTATGAGTAAGCTTGGGTACTTCTATTTTTTTTCTTGCTGGCCACACAAAATGATTTTTTTCACTAGTTCTATGTTTTTTTGAATCGTTTCATATAGGTTTCTTTGTTAAATATGATTTAATGTTGGTCTTTATTTGTCAAAGTCATTTGAGTTTGAGTCACATAAATTATCCTATAGAAGTACTTTTGGATCTGAGGAGGGAAATGAGAGATATTTGATATTTTCGTGTATTTTGCATTTTTTACAATACAAAGAACTGTGATTAAGTACATTTTTTTTTACATATGTGATGATGTTCTTGGGTAATTGTATCGGAGTACGAAACAATAGCACTTTTTTGTAGTACTATATGATTGGATACAACGGTCATAATACGAAATACCACCTAACTTTAGTTTTGTATTTGAATTTATCATACTTTTTTTGTTATAAACATATGTATTTACATTCATATATGCATTATATATATATATATATATATATATGCAAATAACTTATACCCAACCTAATTTCTTATAAATTTTAGAGTTATTATTTGTTGATCCATAAATTTTGAATAAGGTAAACATGCTGTTGTTATGAGGTCTTTTCATGTTTTCATTGATCGTACACCTCGTCGAAATTGACGGAAATAGCTACTATAGAACGGGCATTTTGCTATTGTAAAATTTTTAAAATTATCTCATCAATATTTTTTTTATTGTTCTTAACAATATTTTATATGTTCATTCGGTGAGATTGAATACTAGAAGCTTTGAAGAAGAACTCAAAGGTAAAATAGGAATTTCAATTTTACAAGTGATGGAAGAATCATATATGGCAACAAAATATTAACCTCAAGATATGAGCCCCATTTTATAATAGTCACATCTTACACAATTTATATAACTATAGTTTTTATTATGCACGTACTACGAGTAAGATTATTTTTTTCAATTTTTTTTTTATTTTTTCCGACCAAATAGAGTCAACTAAAATATTTCAAAATTTATTAACTAGTGTATAAAACCATCACCACCTCAAAAGACCTTTAAGCAACTTGTCCTTAATATAATAATTATATATATATAATTTGGATTTATATATATATAATTTGGATTTATATATATATATAATTTGGATTTATATATATAATATAGAAAGGCATCTCTTGGGGCTCTCTGTGTACCCAAGCATGCCACAAGTAGTTACAAGAATTGGATCATATTATAACACAAGTTTGGATAATTAGCAAACAAAAGAATTTCAGCTGAATATTTATAAGTTGAACACATCAAATAATGACCCCATCGAAAAGTCTTCATCTAGCAATATCCCACTTTGATAGCTCATTAAAAAAAATGAGGATATAGATGGAGCTAGGTGTATCATTAAGGACCACCATGTAAATTTCATCTGCGGTGGTGGCAGAAAGATTCTTACGCGTGCTGTGCCCATTGCTGAAAAGTGGGCAGCTCTTAAAGGATCGAAGGCTATCCCATGCGACACATCAAGGACTATAGGTATTTGGCTTAAGGAGGATTCTATGAAAATCTTATAACTTCTTTTCAATTAGTTGGAGTGTAATGGAGTCATCCACAACCGAACAGACTTGCAGAGGCATTGCTTGGATCACCAGCAATATGGAATAGTGGATGAATTTTTCAGAGGATCCAACTTCACGTCTCGAGATCTTATTCTAGCTAATATTGTGAACATCTTATTGTCGTTTGCTGCCTGCAGAGTTAGTTATATACAGCGTAACATCAATAATGCGACTGACTTTTTGGCACACTATGCGACACTAGGTGATTTTTGCTGGGAAATTGATATGCCCCTCCCAATGAATTTTATAACATTCTCAAAGTGGATGTTGAGTGACACTTACAAGCTCGTAGTTTTTTTATTTTAATTCTATGGCATTGCCACTTAAAAAAAAAGCCACTTGTAATTATTATCTTTTATACAAACTTAAAATAAAGGACAGCGTGACACAATAACAGTTATTAGATTGGCATGAAAATATATAAAGGCTAGGGAGAAGGGAGAACGCCGTCACCACCAAAAGCTACAGCTGCACAAGTGGACAATAAAAAAAAGATAAACATCAGATAGAGAAGAAAGGGACTTGAAGTAAAACTCAAAAAATTATTCGATAATTATTGAACATTAATTAATTTGGGTCAAACAATACATATAAATGCATATACACTTGTGTTACTGTGAATATGTTGATATATGTTGATGCAAGAATCAATGCTTATAACTCACTCAACATGCATGCAATTAGGGATGGGAATGATCCGAGTTCGAGCTGAGCTAGGTAAGGCTGTTAATCTTTCTTGAAGATTGAAAATCGCTCGAAAATTGAATGAATTTTGAATCGAATTGAGCTCAATGCTATCTAAATGAGCCAACTAATGAGCCATTTTTTTTGCTCGAAAATTTTATCAGTCCAATCTTGAGCCAGCATAGAATCAAATCGAGATGGCTTGAAATCAGATCGATTAAAAAATAAAAAATATTATATTATATATTTATATATGCAACTAGATTTAGTATGTAATTTTTTTTAAATATTCTACTGGAATGTTTCATGAGACTTTTATTAGAATTTTCTCTATAATTATTTAAATCATATTTATTGTAAATTATTTTTTTATTTTTATCTTTAAATAATACATCAAAATGAATATTTATAATCTAAGCTGATTGAATGAACAACTATATTTATATATAATATTTAGATAAAAGATCAAAAATTAATTGAAAATCGAATCGATTTTGGCTTGGATCGAGCTTGAATTGATAACAAATAAGTCAGATACAGCTCGAATCGCAGATCGAACTCGCCTTGTTCACTCTCTGGATCGAATTGAAATCGAATAAAAAACTTTCAATTCAATCTTAAGCCAAGGTCGGATTGGCTTGAGATCGAATCGTCAACAGCCCTATGCTCTAGGCATGCCAACAGAAGGAGCTCGTGTCCCGATATGACATTCCAAATCATAATTAACCTCTCGAAACATTCAAGTAATCTAGCATTTCATACCATTCTAACATGTATTTCAAATCTTACATAAATTTACTTCGTTACCTGTGATTTTCAAGAAATTTCTATCAAAATTTCCTCAAACAAACAGGTAAAGAAAAAGATTAGATTAGTCACCACTTCTCACTAGTCACAGATCAAAGCTAAAATATCAATCACATGTCACATAATAGTAACATCTTACATCAGGAGAAAAATTTAGTTGCATAAACTGCTTGGATCCAGCAAAATACAAGCTCAAATAAGGATATTTAGCCTCCTCTGTACAAAGTATCTATCCTACAGAACAAGCTGGGAGACCTCAAAGTATAAAGATAGAATACTCTTTCCCCAGCAAAATTACAGATTTTCAAGTACTAAAGTCTAGCAAAACTCCCAACTTGCTGAAACATTTATGCAACAACCTGCATCATCGTCTCTAACTACAGATTTTTTTGCTTCCGGAAGCTAATGCTTGCAACCAAGCTTGGCATGCAGCATGATACAGGCATTCTCTCTTTCTTTGATTTCGGCATCTCGTCCGGTAAAATTTGACACTGATTTACTTCAAATTCAGCATCTGATTTCCCATTAGTCCTTACATGTGGGATTCCCAAATCTTTTACCTTCTTGTCAATGGCGGGAAGCTCACTTCTTGGTTGCTCACCCAGAGATTCCTGGAGAAGTTCAGCGAGCTTCTTCTTTTTACCAGTAGGCGTAGTTTCGGATATATTATTAGGGAACAAATCATCATAACCCCCAATGCCAATTTGGCGATTCGGAGTAGTACCTCGGGAAGGAGTAAATTCTGTAATATAGCAAAAAAGGTTGGAGAATGCTACCTCCATTGACAGTAAAGGATTAATCTGGTTTTAAATACAGAGAAAGAAGAAGGTTTCAAACATGAAGAAAATACCTCCATTGACACTATAGTAATCATCATCACAATCAGAATCTAACCATGCCCGAGAATCGAAGAAGATATCTTTACTTCCTACAGGGTAATGAAGCACTAATTAATAAACAATTGACTCAACAAAACATAATGAAGTAACCGATAACTAAAATTTATAAAATTAAATTTTCTTAAATAGTTTACCACCCTTTTTTTCTTCAGACAGAATAAAATTGCTAGGCATTGAGCTGTGCATCACAGATTAGTCGGACTCTCACCTTAGTATAATATTTATACTGCCTTGCAGTGATTACAAATTATATCATCCTCACAGCATTCAATTATATCTTCGAAGAATTATACCATTCTACAAGACTGCCTTATATATAAATGGCTTGTTTCCATCAACTTGGAACAACAAATACTAACAAACATTATCAGCAGATCTCACTGAACATTATTTCATAAAACTAAAGTATTTTGACAATCTCAGATTGATCAATTCAAGGTTATTTTGCACTAAAAACAATCCAATTTTTTTTTTCAAAGATCATTACTTGTAGGAAGTCTAAGCTTATCACATATCTAGTTTAGAAATACCTTGAAACTAAGCATTACCATATAGCATTAAACAAAGATAACAACAACCAAGCCTTAATCCAACATCCCCTTTGAGGAGAAATATGAGCTAGAAAGCAGAACAGCTTTTTCATGAATCAGGGATAGTCAAACAAGAAGATAAAAAAATTTACTAGAAAGCGTACTTTTATTTTTGATCATTAGAAAGTGTACTCAATCATTTAACAAGTAGAACCAACGAGATATCCCTAGCAAAAAGTCAAAATCAACACCAAAAAAATTACATAATATACAACTAAATAAATAAAAATTGCACTAAAGAAGCAGCCTTTTTGAATAATATTTACAGTATAAAAAATTATCCATCATATAGAGAAACCAGAAAAGAAAACAACTCAATCAAATTTGCAACAATTCAAGCGAATAAAACGACTGAAAAGAAAGAAATCTGAGAAAGTGATACTACTGCAAGCCCAAGAACTTCAACAAATTATAACAAATACTCTGAGAAAATCTCGGAGCATCAATTCATCCCGATTACTCACCAAGAAAAACCCATGAAAATATCCAAAGGAAATCAGAACTAAAGAAAAACAATAAGATCGTACCGAAATCCTTGAAAGTATACCCTAATCCAGAGCTCACAACCTTGCCTTCATCAGGAGTCTTCTCCTTCACCGACAACAAAACGAAGAGGCTCTTCATCTTGGAGGCGATTCCAACTCCAATACCCATCCCCAAATTTTTGGGAAGACGATGCCTAGATGAAGATCTTATTCATCATTGGACATTGGAGACACTGCTCGCTGGACTCTTGTGCGGAGAGAGATCGACTAGAAAGGGACGCAAAAGTGCCGAGAGACAAACCTAAGCGACGAGTAAAGTTACAAAAGGCGCCATGGACGAAGAACTCTGACTCTTCGTTACCAGCCATAGGTTTCTCTTTCCGCCATAAGTGAGAGCGAGAGAGGACGAACACTGCCACTCTGGAAGTGTTTTTGAGGCTAGTTTGGTTCGAATTTATAGAAAAAAAAAAGTTATTTTTAAAATTTAATAAAAAATAATTTTAATATTAAAAATATATAAAATATAAAATACTTTGTATTTCAATATTTATATTTATGCTGTATATGAAATAAAATTGATTTTTATAGTTAAATTTATGATAAAAAAAATTATCTCGAACCAAATGAGAATTTGGAGTATAACCTACTACACTTTTATGCCTCATTTTGTAGTATATTTACGCTGTGAAATTAGTCCTTAAAAATTATATTAAGACCTTGTTTGGCAAATGTCCCAAATTGGGCAAAAAAATATAATAATAATATTTTTAATTTATTATAAATTTTAATAACTTTATTTCACATCCAACACAAATTTCAACCTTAAAAATCAACTTTATTTCACATCCAACACAAATTTCAACCTTAAAATCAACTTTATTTCACATCCTACACACCTCCCAATATTAAAATAAATTTCTTTCCCATCAACTCTATAAAATAAATTATTTTCTCTTTCCTTACTCAAATTTATCCTCCAACCAAACAAGCCCATTAATGATAAAATTAATACATGTTATATCAAAAAAAAATGATTCATGTTGGCATATAAGAGAGCTCAGATCGCCATTGCAAGCGTGCTTTGCAGCTTTCAAACAAGCTTCACAACTGACTTCAGTAAAAGAATGCTGAGCTTTCTATCATTACCATTTGCTTCGAATCATAATGATCTCAAAATGTCATTTTGCCGACATGATTCGATGATAAAAAAACTAATCGAACATGTCAAAAAACTGCACCAAAATCCCCGCATGAGCATCGCCCATTGATGAACCTATGCAGCCTTCTGCTATCTCGAACTACAATTTCTCTCTTTGGTGCACAGTTGAGCTTGATAACTTCTGCTCATCACCATCAGAAAGAACTCTGTCCCTATAAGGAACATAACCCGCACCCCTAGCTTTCTCAAGCAAACTCTCTAAAAGAGCATATAACTCGGAGCTACAAGAATATGATCTATCATCAGCTCTGAAATAATACATTTTATTGTGAATATTTATCCAGCTTCTATCTCTAATGGTCCCAATGTTCTCTTCCTTCATCATCTTCATCACCTTTGCGACATCTTGCCATTTCCCCAATGATAAATACATGTTGAGCAAAAGCACATATGTCTCAATCTCTCTAGGCCTTTGCTCAAGCAATCTTTGTGCCGCATAGAAGCACAACTCCATGTTCCCATGGCTTCGGCATCCAGCTATCAAAATAGACCATATAATCTCATTCGGCTCAAAACCAATCTTCTCCACAAACATAAATGCTTCCTCTAATTGTCCTTTTCTTACAAACATATCAACCATGCAAGCATAATGGTCCATCACAGGCACAATATCATATTCTTTCCTCATCATGTCGAAATAGTATTCAGCTTCCTTCACCAAACCTGCATGGCTGCAGGCTGACAGAACACCTACAAAAGTAATCTGATTGGGCTTCACCCCTAACAATCTCATGTCCTCAAAAAGCTGTATTGCTTCAATTGATCGACCATGCTGGGAATAAGCATTGATCATCGAGGTCCATGAGATTAATGTTCGCGTTGAAATCTCGACGAAAGCTTTGGACGCACCATCAATGCAACCACATTTGTTATACATAGTCACCAATGCACTATTCACCACAACGTCGGATAAAAACCCAGTTTTTATAGCTTGGGCATGGACCATTTCCCCTTGTAGCAGAGCTACAAGGTCGCTACAAACGGTTAAAACACTCGAAAAGGTGAAGAGATCTGGCTTCATCCCCGACCTTTCGAGTCTAAGAAACATGTTCAAGGCAGTCGTTCCTCTTCGCTGGGTGGAAGAATAGTCCTTTGCAAGGTTCATTAACTTAGCATGGCCGGCGATCATCGCATTCAATGTGATCAAACTGACAGTTTCCATCGAATCGAATAATTTCATGGCTTCCTCAGTCTCACCAGATTTGAGGTAGAAGTAGAGGATTGAGTTATTAACAGGGTGATTAGATTCACAGCCAAATTTGACACAAAAGGCATGAATTTGCTTCCCAAGTTCAAATGATTGTGTTTCAGTACACAAACTCAGCGCAGTGGTGAGTGTAAACTCATTAGGCATAGAATTCTTCAAAAGCATTTCATGGAAAATTCGAAGGCCCAAATCAGCATCACCGTTATTACCGCAGGCAGACATGACTGTTGTCCAAGAAATGACGTTCTTCTTTGGAATTCTTCGAAAAGCCTTTGCAGCTGACTCCAAATTTCTGCACTTGGAATACAAGCTACATAGCGAGTTCCCAATGCTCGTATCGGATTCGAGCTGATACTTGATGACATAGCCATGAAGCTGCTTGCCAAGCTCCATGGAGAAAAGGGCCGGGCAAGCACTGAAAATCGCGCCAAGGGTGTAATTTGTTGGGTAAATGCCGGACTCGCGAAGCTGGATGAAAACCCGGACAGCATGTTCTGCCTCACAATTTCTGACATAGCCGGAGATCAGCGTCGTCCACGTAACAACATTTGGCTGGGGAATTTCCTCGAACAGCTTGCGGGCATGTTCAGAGTCACCGCACTTCATGAAGGCATTTATGAGAGAGGTGGAGACGATGAGGTCTTCGAAGGCGCCGGTCTTGAGGATATGAGCATGGAGGGCCTTTGCGGCAGTGAGGAAATTGTTGCCGGTGCATTGTTGACGAAGAGCAACGTAGAGAGCAGGCTCAAAGGGCTGCAAGGTCTCTGCTTTCGGCTCGAAGGGAGATGGGTTCCGGTGGAAGGAGACATTCTGCAGCAAAACAGCAATTTCTAAATCCAAATCCGTGAAGTACTTCTCCTGAAGGGAAGAAAAAGGAATTACCTTTTCAAGTGAAGGAGAGACCTTTACGGCATCTGTTTCGAGCTTGTGAGGATTGCCAGTGATGAGAAGAGAATAGAGAGATGCCATTAGAGGAAGGGGTTAGAAGAAGAGAGAGAAGAGGGCATGGTCCATGGAAGATAGGGAAGAGAGAGGGAGCCATTCGAAATTTTTTTCTTGATAAGATGGAGAGAGACCCACATGATATTACGTATGTGACGAAGAACGAGCGGTGATAACGCATCCACATTGTTGGAATCTCTTTTGTAATAGTTACCTTGGCGATCTAATGATTTTATAGAAAATCGGCTTTCCTTTTAACACTTTTAGTCGAACAATTATTCTCTAATAGTCTTTTTTCTAACAACTTTCATAAAATAGCTCTACTCTGATGAGCTGACGACTCTATAAGAAATAACTTATTCTCTAACACCCTTAGTCAAACAACCATTTTTTAACAGCTATAAACTTTATTTCACATCTTAGATCCAAATACTCGATTTGAATATTTTGGTTTAGAATATGAAATAAAGTTAATATTTTTATTTTAAATTATTGAGTATATAAAGTAAAATAATATTTTTTATATTTAAATTTGTGTAAAATGATTTAAAATATTTATATATTATTATTATTGCTGTTTTTTAAATTAGTACCATTTTGGTCCTGTTTTAGTCCTGTTTTGGTCCTGGCACCAAACAGGGCCGCTCAAGGATAGGGACTACATTTTAGCAAATTTTCAATGGCTAGTACAAGGCCAAGTGAAACTATTTGTCCAATTCTTAGAATTAGTCGAGTTTACAAGTAGAACATGGGAGGCTCACCCAAAATTTTATCTAATTTTAAGAATTGATCGAGTTTCTCAATAGAACCTAGGAGGCTCACCCAATAGTTTGTCCAATTATCACAATTGGCTGATTTTCTTAAGGGGACGTTTGGTTCAATACTATCTTAACGTCATGTTATGTTATCAAGAGAAAGTAATTATTTGGTTTAATGATATTTATGAATAATCTTCTATAAAATTATAAAATTATTAGTCAAAAAATGACATCTAAATTACATAATATAACACCAAGATAATAACGAAACCAAACGTCCTCTAAGTAGAATTTTAAAGGCTTATTTGAATAGTTTGGCTAATTGTAACAATTGGCTAAACAAGTTAGAAAAAATCATGATTAATTTTACCTTAGATTTTAAGCAAAATGAAAGAAATTCTAAGCTAATAGAAAATATGATTAAGATAAAATAAAATTAATGTTAAAGCACAAGAAAGGTCTAGTTCTTCTAGACTCAACTAAGAATGAGTAAAAACTAAATAACCCATACAAGACTGACTTATAAAATATTTTAAGAACAATAAAATAAAATTGCAGGTCTTAAGTTTCTTTTCATAGAATTTAGAATTGAACTAATTTAGAAGATTAATTCATAAAACTAGAAAAATTCTTAACATAAAAAATCAATGGGATTAAATACCTTTTTGATAAAAACATAAAATTTAATTATTTTGAATGATTAATATATTTAAAAGACTATTACATCCTTCTATTATCACTATTTTCTATTTTTTTTTTAAAAATAGAATTTAACTTCTTCAATCTCTTGCTTCTTTCTACACTAAAAATTTAAATAAAAGTTATTAATATTTAAAATTATATTCTAGTAAACAAATTAATAATTACAAAAAATGTTATACTAAATAGAAAAATTTAATAATTATATTTTAATTAAAAATAAATGATAATAGTTTTATAATTTTTGAGATCTAAATTAAATTTTTTTAAAAATTGAGATAAATTTTTAATGCTTTTTTAACCTTGGGGTCAGATGCAATTTACCCTTTATATTTTTTGGAAAAGAAAATCTCAAAAACTCTATAGTTATGAATATTAACCT
>KZ451932.1:4060333-4115279 GCA_002786265.1 Apostasia shenzhenica | reverse complement strand
AATGAGTAAAAACTAAATAACCCATACAAGACTGACTTATAAAATATTTTAAGAACAATAAAATAAAATTGCAGGTCTTAAGTTTCTTTTCATAGAATTTAGAATTGAACTAATTTAGAAGATTAATTCATAAAACTAGAAAAATTCTTAACATAAAAAATCAATGGGATTAAATACCTTTTTGATAAAAACATAAAATTTAATTATTTTGAATGATTAATATATTTAAAAGACTATTACATCCTTCTATTATCACTATTTTCTATTTTTTTTTTAAAAATAGAATTTAACTTCTTCAATCTCTTGCTTCTTTCTACACTAAAAATTTAAATAAAAGTTATTAATATTTAAAATTATATTCTAGTAAACAAATTAATAATTACAAAAAATGTTATACTAAATAGAAAAATTTAATAATTATATTTTAATTAAAAATAAATGATAATAGTTTTATAATTTTTGAGATCTAAATTAAATTTTTTTAAAAATTGAGATAAATTTTTAATGCTTTTTTAACCTTGGGGTCAGATGCAATTTACCCTTTATATTTTTTGGAAAAGAAAATCTCAAAAACTCTATAGTTATGAATATTAACCTACAATACTTAATTTATTTTTAAAATGTAATAGTTTTAATGATCCAATCATTATCCAATTAGATTACGATAAATCAAAAAGTCCTATCTCAAAGCTATCAAGAAATGTTGGATATGAAAAAAATATTCTTTTACTTATCATTTTTTCATTCGATGGTGGCTCGAATTTTGGCATTATAGGTTTGTTTAATTTGGTGTTAAATTTAGGTAAGAGAAGAGAAAAATATTTTATTTTATGAAATTAATAGAAAAAAAATTATTTTAATGTTGGAAGGTACGTGGGATGTAAAATAAAGTTGATTTTAAATTAAAATTTGTGTTGGATGTGAAATAAAATTGATTTTTAAGATTAAAATTTGTATTAGATGTGAAATAAATTATTAAAATTTATAATAAATTTAAAATATTATTAAAATATAATTATTCTCAGTTTTGACTTTAGCCAAACAAGTCATATATATATATATATATATATATATATATATGTTGAGCTAATTTTTGAGCCAAAAATATTTTATTATTATTATTTTTGATAAAAAAAATATTTTTTTATTATTAAAGTCAAGAACTTTGTTTAAAGCCAAGAACTTGAAATAAGCGTATAGGAAAATTTTGGCTCGAAAAAAATGTTTTTTTTTTTATATGAAAAAATTGACTCGAATTTGGAAATTAGCGGACGGGGAAAAGAAACGGTAAAGAAGCTTTGGCGAGCATTCAAGGAGCCGCGTGGGAGAAACCCTAACTACCGAAGCAGAGATGGAAACACTCAGCCCGGAGCACATTCGGAGGTATTCGTCATTCTCCGTTGCTATTTCTCTTTTTGCACAAGGTGTTCGGTGGTTTTGTTTCTTTCTCCTTTACGCGATCATTATCCACAAGTCGATTGAAGGAGCTTGCGCAGACGCTTGATGATGCCGTCGATTCCTCGGAGGATTCGAAGTCTGAACCGAAGAGGGTGTTGGAGAACTGCAATCACGATCTGGTGGTGAAACTTGCTTTTCATCGCATATCAGATTTATTTCTACTGATTGGATTGGCAGTTAGAAAAAATGCTTTGTTCTTGCTTTTTACCTGATTTAGGCAAGCTTTGATTATTTCTTTTTACCTGAAAAGATGAAAGAACCCTAAAAATTGGCATGTAGTTTATGAATTTGTACTTAAATTTGCAAAATTATTGCATCTTTTGATGAATTTCATGTATGACATACAGTTTATAAAGTTTCTTTAGTGGATTTGTTCATTTTGTGATGTAGAAGCATTTACGATCTTTGCAGATGTATCACCTCGATTTTTGCAATAAAGTTTTTTTTTTTTGATTTTTGCAATAAAGCTTATGTTAATAGTTTATTTATTTTATTTGAGTCATTTATTGTATTTGACTTCATATATTTAGTTCATTATTTCGGCAGAGATTTCCGAGGGCTTAAAATAAATAGATGGACTTATTTGTAAGGTAGCTACAAATTTGAGAGACCGGATCGCAAATTATCTATTAAATCGGATCTAAATCCCTAACCGGACGTCGGGTTGCTCTGTTCGTGGTTGCGCGCCGCCGGCCGAAGCAATCGCGCTCGCCAACTTCGCCATTTCGCCCACGCCGCCTACTCACGTCGGCCTACTCTGCCGCCGGTTCCAGCCGAGCTGGCGTCCACCTCAGCCACATCGCCCCTCTCTGGCCGTCTCCTTTGCTTCGCGCGCAGCTGCCCTTGCTAGAAACTGCCGCACCTGCCCCCTCCTCCTCCTCCTCCTCCTCCTTATATAGAAGCTTTCCAGGTGCGATCGAGTTGAGAAGAAGAGTCTTCTTCCTCGTTTGGCTGATCCGCGCAGTGGGCACCGGATCGATTGGAGGCGGCAGTGAGCTGCACCATCACTGGAGACTTGAGTTCCGGCACAGTGGGTGTTCGGATCTGACTTTGGAGCAACGGCAGGGGCTGTGGCTGCCTATTAGGAGTCTTGAGGTCTTTATGGTTTTTAGAACTCCAGTTATCTTGTATTACTTACCAGTTTTCTTTTACTGCCTACCATTATTTTCACTGTGCTTCCTGCTTGAGAATTTTAGGACATGTTTGGCAATAAGATTAATTTGGTCTTGCCATAAAATATGTGGTCTTACCTGGACACATGTGTATGATAAAAAATAAAATTAATTATATTAAAATTACATAGAATGTGAAAAAAAAATTAATTAATGTATTGAAAATGATATAAAATAATTTTTTTATATTGAAAGTTGTGTAAAATATTATAAAAATAAATTTAATATTATTTTTTAAATTTTTATAATAAATAAATTATTTTGATTTTTGACATGATTAAAATGATATGAGCACCAAGTAGGCCCTTATCTTGGTTTCTGCATTTTCATTTGATGTGAATCTTTGTATGGTTGTTCAATTGAGCTTATTTTCAACTTTTGTTAATCTTACCTCATTGGACTGTAGTTCTAGTCTAATGTGTTAAAGTTTGAATTTTCTAGCTTGTAATTTTGTTGCTCGCTATTCTGGCCAAGTGGTTGTAGTACTCAACGATTTTTGTATGGTTACAATGATTTTGAAATCCATGTCAAACTTATTACTTCTTGTTCCTAAACTATTCTATGAATTACTATCCTATGATTAATGATGGTTTTGGATATCTCCATGAGTTTACATTGAATACCTCCAACATTGCTTCAGATGTGTAGGGCATTTCAAGTTAACTTGCATATTAATTACTTTGCCCAAGTGGTTGATAGTTTAATTATCTTATTTGCACGAGTTCACTAGCTTTTATCGAGCATTGCTAACTCCTTGGAATTTCACCATGAAACTGTGAATAGAAAGATTTTCGCTCAAATCTTGAAATAAGTGGCATCTCAAGAAGAAGAACCGGTAAAGGAAGAAGGTTGGTCGAGTTCGCAAGGAGAGGGCGGCTTGGGAGGAATCCTAAGCACCAAGGAATTGATGGAGACACTCAACCTGGAACTGATTCGGAGGTATCCTTCATTCTCCTTTGCTATTTCTCTTCTTGCACAAGGTATTTGGTTCTGTTTCTTCCCCCTTTTCACGAACTTTTTTTGCAGTTGATTGAAGGAGCTTGCGCAGACACTTGATGATGTCGTTGATTCTACAGAGGATTCAATGTATGAACTAAAGAGGATATTGGAGGACTATAGACACAATTTGCTGGTGAAATTCACTCTTCATTGTATATTATATGTATTTCTATTGATTGGATTGGATGTTAGAAGAAAGGTTTTATTTTTTGTTCTTACTTGGGATTTAACAGGTAGTCGCTGAAGACCTAGATGTTGTAGCACTACAGTCAGCTAATTTAGGCAAGCTTTTATTATGTCTTCTTTGATTTATTGTGCGATTATTTTTTTATTTAATTTTATATGTGATTTTCTTATGGAGTCCATATTGTAAGGTACTTTTTGAATTTATTTTCGAAGCCAATAGCTATCCATCTTTTGGGAGGTGTTCTTTTGAGAATAGCAAGCTCAAGGTTTTAAATTTTTTTATAACCACCCATCTCAAAAATTTCAACCAAGGCTATATGTTCCTTGACGTCTTACAAGTTTCAAGAAGGCTTCTTGAATACAAGGGTTTAGAAGTTTTAAGTTGACACACGACATCACGAAAATTATTTCAAAGATGGAGTTTTAATTTCAAAGTGGTTTCCTAAAAGTATTTCGTCAAGGCTTTTTTAGTAAGTCTTTTTTGAGAGTTGTTGAAGTCAAAGGCTTTGTCTCAAGGATGTTTTAAGAGCATCAATGATACTTGTATTAGGGGTACTGTTGAAATGGGTTTACTGGCATGGAGACCTAATTCAACCTTTGTGTAAAGGAGTTGTTAGTGTTTGTTATTTGCCTTCCTCTTTCTCATTACTGTGATTCCTCCATTCATCTTCTTTAAAGTTAGCAAAAATTTCTCCTTTAATTTTTGGTGGTTCTTCCCATTAGGATTTCCATGTAAAATTTTATGTGTTCGATTTCTTTTTTCTGTTTTTGTTTTTTCTGTGATTTGTTTTCTCATCATTTTTGGTCATCCAAATGCTTCCATGGCATAACAGTACTGGGTTCTACTTGCTCCTTTGCAATTTTTTGTATTAGTCTTTGAGGATATCCATGTTAAATTTGCTACAGGGATTGTTTGTTCTAACTAAATTTTGCATTTATGTATATTCCAATCCAAAACAATGAGTTGTAGGCTTTGCCATATCATGAGAACTCTAGCTTTTCCAAATTATGTGTTAGCCTTGAATAATAAATGAAACTTTTAAAAGCTGATTGTATTAATTGTAATTTTGGTTCATGCATCTGCTTCCATATTTACCTAATTAAACATTCTAATAGCAGTAATCATCTGAGCTTCCTAATTTCTGACCCTTTCTTCATGATGATTGCAGAAGCCTATATTGAGCAAGTTAAGGGGGAGTTAAACTCTGTAGAGGAGGCAAATATAAAGGCTTCTAGTGAAATTGATGCACTAGAAGAAAGAATTTCATATGGTGATTTGCTGTCATGCACCTTCTCTCTATCTTCCGTTCTCTTTACCTCCCATCCCTCTTTGAAGCAAGTTTTCCCACAAAAAAAAAATAACATTGAACTTTATTTTGTTCAGATTTAGCCAAGCTTGATCATGACTGTGAAGCACTTTCATGCTTGTTGGACATCACTGACTCAAAGGTTTGGTTCTTTCAAAATGAATTCAATGTGCTGATCTCAAGACCAAAGCTTGTATTTCACACACTGTATTTTAGACTTATGTGGGTTACAAAGACTTGCATACATATACATTATCCCATTCTTGATGGCAGCAAGGCAGTGTAACCACTTTTATGATGACTTCCATTCGAAGGATATTTTAGAAATCGGTCTATTAATCTTATTTCAAAATTAGTGGACACTGCTGGAGTTATTTTTCTATATGATAGTACCTATGCGTCATACACGTGTTAAAAGAAATGTAGGGTTTACTTTTCATATAATTGTTTAGCTAATTGAACCTTCATGTTATTATACGTAATGGTGCCTCATGTTGGGGTAGCTGTAGTTATGCATTGATGGTGCTCTGGTTATGTTATTTGTACTTAACTTGATATATCTACTATTGCAACTAGATGTATCTGTTACCTCATCAAAGTTCAAACTCAACCAAGCCCTTAATGCAGTTTACTTCGTTGCAGTTTGTTTTTGGTTTGGTATTCCATATAAGACTTCTGGGAATTTTTGATAACCTTTATTCATTATTACCCTTTTTCTAAACTTTTATAGTTTATTAATTGATTCTGGTTTGTTCTTCTGGACAGAACCTTCATGCATAAAAATATTACAATTTAGAAACTTTTGATAGTCTTCATCCCATAATAGTCTTTTTTTTGAAATCTTTATAGTTTATAAATCGATTCTGGTTTGTCCTTCTAGGACAAACCTTTATGCATAAAGACATCGTAATTTAGAATAATATGTTTTCTTCTAGGTCACTTTCAATTTGTTGGAACAATTATGCTTATATTATTCTATTTTGATCGTATGGTCAAGTAATGCCCTTATGCTTCCTAACTCCATAGGGAATGTTGTCTACTCAAAGCGGCATACAATGTGAGAAGTTGTCCTTGAGAAGCTTTCTTGGAAGTCCGATGCATTCTTTTGAGGACCATAAGTTTAAGGTGTTCTATCAAATTTCTTTTTCCTTACCTATGCATATGCTATAAGCTCTTTTAAGCAGCCATCATTTTGATTATCGACATACATTTTATTTTTTACGTAATTAAGGATGTAAAAATTTTATTGCATGTGTGCCCATAATAATAGGCTAAAGATATGGTCTGTTATTGCTTTATTTTAGTTGATAGACTATGTAGCCTTATTTGATGCATGTAATATCTATTACCTTCTTATGTAACCATTAGTTTGAGTAGTGGAAGTTATCTTGTTATTTGTACAGGTTATGACATCCTTGTTTATCACCTTCTTTCTCTACATATATTTGAAGCAATATAATATAACCCAATCCACCATTGTTGAACACTTCACTTAAGAAAGATCCTGTAATTCTCTTTCTTCTCTCTTGAGATTATCTCTTGTGACTCTTTAATATAACCAAAAAGGAGCTTATTGTGAGAAAACAAAACTTTAAAAATTGAAAGGAGCTAGTGCAGTCCTTAACCCACTTATGAGTAGTGTCATGGTTTTGCTTATTTTGGAGGCTTTCCATGTGAAGGCGTATTATCCTTTTCTTTGCTATTTTCTCTTAGATTTGTTTTTTCTATCGGGTCCTTCATTTTCTCGATTGCCTTCCTTGACAATTTGGTCAACGAACCCCATGCTCAATGTTCTTTCAAGTGTGAGATCATTTGTCTTCTAGGTTGATTGATTTTTTGTGTTAATACCTTTTTGGTTATATAAATCTGGGAGATGCCTGCAAGGTGTGATAACGTAGGTCCCACCACTCGTTCTCAAGAGATGATCCCTTTAACATGCCCTAGTCTGTGGCAGTGCTTGTTGTTGCTTTATATCCTTTAATGAAACTTTTGCTTTGGTCAGTTGTGATCAAGAAACCACCGATTTTGCTTGGTTGGCTAGAATTACTAGACTTATCAATTTGTCTGTTAAACTTGTTGGGGCTTATGTTGCTCATGCTGGATTAATTGTATTCTGGGTTGGCGCTAGGAACCTATTTGAAGTAGCTCATTTCCAAATTGGTTAATTATTCTCTGATAACACTTGCACCCATAGAAATTTCTCAATTTTGAAATGTCTTGAAACCTTGAGGAGTAAAAAAAGTAGGATGCTTTATTTCTAGGATTGATTTTCATATTAAAATGAACCTCGTAATCATAAGAAATAATCATATCTGTGGATTGTTATTAGTGTTATTTCATACTCTCTTGTTGGATAGGTAAAAGAAATACTTTGAATATCTATTTTTGATACTATGTGATACAGAACTAAAATAGAAATGATATCTAAATTTATAATCAATAAAATTAATTGATAAATTATTTCAATTAAGTGCAAGATTATTTTTTAAATAAATCATATGATAAATAAGATTTATAATTCCATAAATTTTAATTATTTTAAAATCAAAATTAAATTAAATCAATAATAAATAAAAATTTATCAATTAGATTAGTACGATCCTTTACAATTTAATAGATAAGATCTGAGGTTTAGAAATTAGGAATAGTTACCTTGTAAATAAATTTAACAGTAATTTAAGTTCAAATAATTATATGGTGATATAATTAGAGCCAAATGGAATAATCCAAGTGAAACAATATAGTCATCAATTGAGTCAAAATTTAGTAATCAAATGGATTCAAAGAAAATTAAATCTAGGTTGTTGAAATCTAAGTACTTAAATATAATTATTCAAAATTAGGGTTGTAGAGCTGAATCACCAACGCACACCTTCGGGTTCGGCGGGCCGAGGGGTGATGCAAACGACACAATCGACAAGAGAAGTTGGGCTCGAGCCAGCTTGGGCACGATTGGCGGTGATGGCGGGAGGCAAGATTGGGGTATAGAACTTAGGTGTTGGCATTCAGCACGAAGAACGTAGAAGGCAAGTGGTTTAGCGCCCTCAGGCGTATGGGCCACATGTGCTGTGCTCGTGCAGCACTCAGGAGTGTGAGTTGCTCTCGCATGCAGGTCGTGTGCACTGCTAACGCATGTTGTTGTCGCTGTGCTTGCACTAGCAGGTCGCGTGTTGTGCTTGTGTGGGTGACAAGGAGGAGGTAGGCCACGCAAATGAGGTCGGTTGGAGTCACATGGGATCGAAGGCTTAGCATGTCTTATAACAACAAGGTTTACTAATTTATGGGGTTGTTTATTTTGAGATTTTTTCTCTTATTGCTAGACTGAGATTTGTTAGACTTGTCTTTTTTGTTGCTATAAATCATAACTGAGATTAATTTCAAATGGATGTTGGCAATTTTTTTCTTTATAGAGATTTTTCTGAGACTGTATAAATGGAGCAACCTCTAGGATATGTTGCTCAGGAGGAGACTAAAATATGTAGACTCAAAGGCTATTTATGGCCTAGAACAGAGTCCTCGTGCATGGTTTGCCAAATTTTGTAATGTAGTTAATGAGGTTGGTCTTTGTACTTGCATTGCAGATCATTCTATTTTTGTGAGATATACTTTTTTTGGCTCAGTAATACTTATTTATATTGATATATTACTCGCTAGAAGTGATAATAAATGCATTTTTGAAGTTAAACAACATCTGAAAAAAATTTTTATTACAAACGATCTTGGCAGACCTAAATATTTTCTAGGTATAGGAATTGCATACAATAAGAAAGGTGTTGTTTTATCTCAATGAAAGTGTGCTACTGATCTTCTAGAGGAAGCTGGACTTATTGGATGCAAACCAGCTAAAACTCCCATAGAAGATCAGTCACTTATTAATAATGGAGAATCTATGGAGGATGCCCTGTTTTATAGATGCCTTATTGGTAGGCATGTAAAGTGTAGTTATGATTATTTTCTTTCAATTTCTACTATCAATGGACAAATACAAATATTTCTTTTACTTAGTTAAATTGTTGGATATAGAATATTATGTGTTAATGGTTTTGATTCAGTTAGTTCATGCTAACCATGGCTTAAAAGTTTTTAAGGGAAAACATGGGAGGCAAGTTAGTTTTCCTTCTATTGCACTAATTAAATCCAAACGATTTACTTATCAAGGTTTTATAAGTAAACTTTTTGTTCTTCTGAATGTATTTAAATTGTGCAATGTTTGGCATTAATTTGACAAAGTTAACTTATTAATGGACTCTCTGCCAAATAATTGAAGTATCTTTTGTGGTTTTCTTGTTCTTTTATGCATTCACTTGTATAAACGAAATCTCTGCTTAGCTACATGCTACTTGTCAAAGAGGAATCTCTAGTTGCGAATTAATTATTTGACAAAAGAAATCTCTTAAAAAATATGGCATTCTTGCATCATTGTTTACCTTGCCATTGGTTTGTTTAAGTTAATGCATTGCATGGGCTCGGTTTTATGCTCCTGACTTGTTGCAATTGCTTTTCCTTTTTGGTCAGAAGGCTAAGAAATTCCATTTCTATTTAGAGTTTACTTACAACTGAGATATTCATATTGGTATAGAACACATGAAAAATAATTGATGTTGATAGTTAAACAAATCAGAACTCCATGTACAGCTGAATGACAAATTGTAACTGAAGGAAAGCACTTGCTGTGGTGATGCTTTTAATAGTGTAGAATAGAGGATAGACATCCATCTAGCCATCCTCAGTAGTGTAGAATAGAGGAGAGACTTCCATGTAACCACCCTCAGTAGTTTGGGAGTAAGTCTTCATTTTTTTTTTTGTAGTCATAGCTCTTCACCTGTGGATGATTCATTTTTCGTGAATCACATCTTTTTCCTTTTCCTATATAAATTTTTTTCGAAATTTGAGTCAAGTTTATGATCTAATTTAAGTCATATATAGCCTTGGTAGTTTCTGTATTGTAGATAATTCATGCTTGGTTTGTCTGCATTCTCTTTGTCAAAATATTTCCTTGTAAGGATCGTGCCTTACATTTTGCTTTATATGCTTGTATATCTGTTTCAAAATTTATTGACTGATTTCTCTTTCCTTGTGGGCCTTTTGTTATCATGAAACTTAACCACCTTATTCCTTTTTTCCGTACTTGTTCTTATTAAATAATCTTATGGATTGATTCTCTTAGGTTTTGGAGCTCAATCACCAGGTTGAGAGGATGAGATGCAATCTAACTACTTTAGAGGAACGTCAGCATATCCTTAAAAGGTGAATTTACTTGTATGTTATTAACTTGATAGTTATAATATTAAGGGTTAATAGCAATTAAGTCCCTCTAGTTTGGGCCTATGTGCAACAAGGTCTCTCTAGTTTCTAAATTAATCAAATCGGTCTTCTAGTTTGAGAAAACGTGTAAATAGGTTCAAATTCTCATAGGCATTATTTTCTCTAATTAATTGATCAGTTTGAATGTTACGTTCATTTAAAATATTGATAGTCTTTTAATTAGTTAAATTAGTACATTAGTCAGAAATATCTTCCATTGAGTTCTTTTATTAATATCAAAAAAACTATTTATATTAAGGAATAGAGAATAATAGCTTATATTTAGATAGTTAAGTATCACTCATAAAAAAGTTTAAGAAACTATCTTAATCAAATAAAGGTTCTTAGGGATTCTCATGAATCTCATCCGGGGTTTCTAACCTTCCTTTCTCTGAGATTTAACACTAAAATGTATATTGAAATTTTACTTCTTTCCATTATAATCTTTTACAATAGTTTGTGGTCCTTTTATACTTGATTATATTGGAAATTTAAGTAGAAATAAAAAAGAATAATTACATGCAAAAACTAATATTTCAAAAATGAAATATAATATATGATATTATTTTCGAAATTTGAAGTAAATGGGAAAGAATCTCTAGTCATTGTTGGCACCAAATTTTCAAAAGCGGATAAAGAAAGAGCACAATTCTATTGCTGCTTTTTCAAAGCCAAAGGAAGAAAGAAGCAAATGATCCCTATTAAAGCAATCTAGGATGTAAAATTCATTTTGCAAAAAGTTCTTGCTATGTGACAAAAGCTGCTCTGTGAAAAGAAATTTTCGAATAGATAAGAAGGTTCGATAGAAATCTCTTTGAAGAAATATCTGCGAAGAAATTTCTTGTGAAAACAATTCTCTTCACAAGACACTCTCTGAAAAATTCTTTTCAAAGTCACACGTCGCTATCAGCCTGTAACCAATGAGAGAGTAGATCTCATAATAAATCTTCTGAAAGTAGCCCCTTTAGGCCCCCTAGTAGTACATCTTATTCCAAATTCACCGCCATAGCTCCTCTATAAATATCTCTAATGGAAGAGAAAATGGGATTCAATTTGGTGCCAGAAAGGAAGAATGGTTCTTGGATGGATCAACTACAAAAAAGAAGAATAAATCTGAAGATTGGTGAGGCTTTGACCATGTCGAACCCTCACCTAGCAATCCCTTTCCCTTCTCTTCCAACTCTTGCAAAATCTTGGTTACAAACTTGCCCGTCGTTAAAATTTAGCAAAGACTAGCATTCCTTAAGAAAATAAGAAGAACGTAGCATATCCTAGTTCTCCTTTTGAGCTTTTAGGCTCAAATAGTCAATCCCTAATACTAGCCATCTGCTAAATCAGTAATGGCCTTTGCTCTGATGTGCAAAGCTCTAGTGGCAATTGAGCACAAGCCAATTTCTATGGCATTAGTGTTGTCGAAATAAACTCAGAACTCAACAAAAAGCTTCAAAATCCCTAACTACAAAAATAAAACTGAGCAAAAACGCAGCAAAACCTCTCTAAAGTTTAGAGATGGGAACCTTAAGTGAAATCTTTATTGAAAAAACGCACTGGAGAAATGCTCATTGAGTGGAGTTTTCAGAAAGAATTGAAAAAATTAGTACTCCCAAAAAGATCCTGTGTAAACTAGTCATTTATTAAGTTGCTTGATTGTGTAGGGTGGGAATTTAGTTTGTTAGATATCAAGGGTTACGATTAATGTGTTTCAAGTATTTGTAGGATGAGTTATGGGAACTAGGGTAAGTTTTGAGGATTGAAAACCCTAATTTGAGAGAGGGCCCTCTGCCAGCAGCCGCCGGCAGCCGCCAGCAATCGCCGGTAGCTACTGGTTCAGGTACAAGATACTATCATTATTGCCTGGAGGTGGGCCGTTGCCGCAAGTCGCCCATCGCCACCAAAGAGGAGAGAAGCCCTCAAGGGGCTCTCTGTTGCTGAGCCGTCATTTGATGACCTGGGACCAAAGAGGTCGAGGAGTGATTATTAGGGTGATGTTCGTATAAGTGAATCAGAATCACTCAGACAAGAAGCGGCTTTTAACAAGGTTCTAGGTGGAGGGACACAAAAATGAATCATCCTACATGAAAATGGTAGAGAGTGTTTAAGGTGTATAAGTAAATAATATGATTTCAAATAGTAGAGGTGTCCTTTGGGGCAAAATCATGAAGCTAATGATGGGAATGTAATTAAACGTGATTAAGCTGAAGTAATAATGAGATGGATGATCTTTTATTTCACATTATACATAAATTTAATGTTAAAATTTAATTTTATTTCATATTCTACATAAATCTCAACTTTAAAAATTGACCTTATATTATATCCTACACATTTCAATAAGAAATCTATTTTATTTCACATCCAACATAATTTTTAATAATAATATAACATTATTTCGCATCATATCATTAATTAATTCTCTCTCTTTCAAAAAAACTTAAAACATCTATAGAATATATTCTAATCAAATGAGGCCTTAGAGTAACAATAGAATTATACTTGCTGGGGATGCTAGTAGGCTAACTAAATCTAGAATCTATAAAGACCCTTATACATTGGTTTTGGTATTTATTGCTAGTAAATGCTAATCAGAGATGACTTTATATTGTCATCTCAGACACTTGTCTAACCAATGGCATCATCTAGGGGCAATTCGGGTTGACGGGTCAGTGTTTGGTCAATCATTTTTTGACCCTACCCATTTAAGCTTGTCCCAATCTCGACTCGTTTATTACATAGGTCAAACATCAAGAGCTGTACTCGACTCATTTAATAAATAGGTTACTCGACTAGACCTGCTAACTTGTTTATTGTAATTTTGTTTTTATCAAAATTTGATAAATTTAATATTTTTACTTTAAATCAACATAATCATAAGCTTTAATTCACAACATTGAAAATACAACTAAATTATATAGTACACATCTAATAAATAATATTAAAATTAGTACTTGAAAGAAAAAATATACTAATTTTGATAAATGGGTCATTGGTGTGTTGTAATCAGGTTGACCCACCACTCGATCCTCTTAGACAGGTCAAATTTAGGTCAACCTGTATATGACCAGTCTCGGGTCAGGTTAAGCTTGGTCGGGTTTGGGTTGGGTTCACTGGTCGTCAAATTTCCACCCTTGGCGCCATTTGCCAGTCTCTGCCCATTGGTTGTTGGAGGATAATTGTGTGGTCATATAAGCTTTTACATGTTGGAAGTGGTTGTGGTTGATGTGGAAAGTAAGTGATGCAGTGACCTTCAGCCGGCAGAAGTATTTGATTGGTGAACTCTGGGCCTAGGATTTGGTGTACATTATAGGGGGTCTCATCAAAGGGAAAAGTCCATCTAATGGGAGAAATTTGTTTGCTGGAAGAAATCTTGTTCGGCAGAAGAATGACCATCTAATGGAAGTTAGCCTTTTGTTGACCTTTTGTCAACCTTTTCATTTGGTGCAGGAGAAACCGTGGACACCTATATTGAGGGTGTCAGATCTGTTTTAGAAAACTTGTACACATTCACTAACTGAAACTGTAAATCATTTTCGTGTTTTTTTTCATGAGAACCTTGTTGACTGATGACAATGAGTGATTGCCGCTGGTATAACATTTGAGTTTTCCCAAAACAAAAAAAGAACAAAAAATTTGAGTTTTTCTTTTTTTCATGACTATAAATTTGCTTTTGATTTCTGTAAACTTAAGATGTTATAATTGATTCATTTTTCACATTTTCATGTAGCTGTAATTGCTCTGTTTCTTTATTTGCTAGTTCAATTATGCTCTCAATATATTGATAATGATGAATGCAGCCTGCTTATTCATATCTTTGCTTATTGACTTTGGTTAATTACTTCCTTTGTTAACTCTAAGTTATCAGGTTAGAAACCATTGGTACACTTGGCAATGTACTTTATGGTGTGAAGTGTATTCAGTGTGATGACAACTACATTAAACTTTCCCTGAGGACTCCTATTCCTTCTGTCGATTTCTTGACATTTCCAAAGGAACTTGGTTTTTCATTGAAGTCATCAGTCTTGGAACATGAGCTGGCGATAGAAGTGGCTGATAAAACTACGGAACTAAAGAGTGTTGAGGTATGATTTACATTTTTTTGGTACTATACTCGTTTACTTACAAGGTCATGTTACATTTGGAGAAGGTTTGTGGTGTTATCTTTTTTTTGTTTTTGCTTCAGGGAATGGTTAATGCTTATATAACAATTAAAGGTTATCTAATCCTATAATCTACACATTAAAATAGCACTAACTATGGAAAGATTAACATAAAATAAAAAATATATTAATTGAAATCTTAATAGAAAAGAAAATTCATATGACTGAGCTTCACTAAATTGGAAGTAGTCTTTGATTTTATTTTTACTTTGGTTGGAGACACCTTGATCCCATCAAGGTCCATTTGATGTTGATTAGAGATTTAGATTTGGGCTGACTGATTATTTTTTCATTTGATTGAAGATTTGGAAGATAATGATTTGCTATATTTATTTGATTTTGTATTTTTTTTTATTTTATCAGGGATCAATTTTACTATGGATCTATTTGGTACTTTATGTACTACATTTATGTCTATTTTCTAGTTTCAATGTAATGTGGTCTTTTTATAAAGAAGTTGATTGCTATTATAATATTCAGTTTATAATTAACAAAAATTTGTATTAAGTGAACTATGATTTGTGTGAATCAATATCATAGATAGGGAAGGGTAGAGAGCATTTGGTGAGAATTCTCAAAATCCTAGTTTTATAATTTTTTTTTAAAGCTCTCTTTTGTCCCTTTCTATCATCACAGTCCTCTCTTATGTTTTCTGACTCCCTCTAACATCTATTTTAGTCATTTCATTGCCGCTATTTATTATAGTCTCCGCTTGACATGCCTTCTACAATTTCTTCCTGACTGCCATCATCCATGGTGGCCATTCATCTATAGAGCATCGTCGTAGCCTTTTGTCTCTTCTGATCTTTTCACCTAAGCCATGCCTAGCCCATCTGATCTTGTCATTATGCCTACTTTGTCGACCCAGGATCCAATACCCTCTTATTCTATTGGTTGTCCGTCGATCCCCTACATTTATGTTACATCTATGCATTTGGTCGCTTGCCCCACGAAATGCGTCACACCTCAACCTCTTCTCCCTTGCTCTGCGCTTTTGCTTTGACCTCACCAGTATCCCACCCTCCTCTGCTGGATAGATGTCATTTGCAACCCCATTCGTTTTAAAGGAAAATCAATTTTGAAGCCCAATCACAAGTCTAAAACTATTGATGAAGGTAAAATTTCCATTGATCTCAAATATTTCTAATTATTTGTGTTTATAGGAAAATTATTCGTCACTTGATTTATTTGATTGCGCCGTATTTGTGAGATCTAATGGTCAATTTGAGAACAATTACTATTGAGAGTGATTTCGAAAAGTCCATTATTAATTTTGGAAGAGTAGACCTATTTTTATTAAATTTAATTGAATATGTTAATCTACTTGATTGTTATCTATCATCAATCTATTTTAATTTTAATTTTAATATAATTTAATTTGCAGAATTTTAAATTTTTATTTTATCATTATATATATATATATATGTATTGTGGAAAATGTTTGAGCTTTAATTGTAATAATTTGCCAAGTTAAAATTATTGTTTTGTAATTTATATGTAATTTGATTGTCCTGCATCAAATTATTAGACCGCATGTAATTCACTACCGTGGACATGTAAGCTTCACAAATCTATATCGGTGGAGCCATTGTGTAGGCTTGAATATGGCATTAAATTCTAGACCATATCATACCCAATGATCAAGTCGGGCATCCCTTCTCTTTTTACTATATTTTTTAGTGGCAGAAGTTGCTTATTGAAGCGATGATGATAACAGTTCACCCAATTTAACATAACACAATTTAACTTTTATGCAATAATTCAAACATTATTCATTGTTACATTAGCAATAGATGTATTTGAACTTAATCAATCAAGAAAGATACACCTTCAAAAGGAGAAGATTCACTTTTATTAAAGTGAAACTTACGTCTATAGTAATCCGTAATACTTCTAGGAGAACGTTTTACTTTATGAAGAATTTTTTTCTTAAGATGAAGCCCTTGACCAGTATTACTTGATTCACAATTCGAATCTATAAAAGAATCATGGGATATATTTGCAAGTTTCGAGGGATTATTAACATCCTTTGTTTTATGCTTTCTATTATCCAGATAATACATATCTAAAACTAGACAAAAATAATGAAATAGTCCATTAAATATGCACAACATATTTTAATGATGATACATTTGTGTAAATAATAAATGAAGCGTTATAAATTTAATTCATATGTAAGGAAAAGCAAAGACAAACTCTTTACATTAGTAACACTAATATATAGTTCACTAGTACTAAAAAATAAATAAGATGATGAAGAATTTGACTTTCTTTGGTGAAGTGTGGCAACATTAGTTGTCGACACAAGATCTTGTTTAAACAAGTGAAAGCATAGATAGCAAAACATTGCACTTATCATAATCATACAGATGAATCAAGTTCCTAATGTAGGTTAAGTGTGAATAGAAACTTATTTTGCAAAATGTCATTCAGCCAAAAAGTTCCTGCAAAATTTAAAAGCTTTTCACATTGCATTTCTCTTTAACAAAAACATCATCTCAAGCAATTACCCATAAACTAAATTCAATTATACTATGAGAAATACGAGCCTTGCAGTGGAATGAAAGTAGGAACGACACCACCAACCAGGTTCTCAATTCAATTAAATAATATATAGTAACTTCTCACTTATGAATACAAAAAGGAAATATTGATGAACTATAATAGAGAAAGATGTATACATCTTAACACTCTTGGAAGAAAAATATTGAACTTTGCATTCATCAAAATAAGAACATTTTTGCATTGAAGTCAAATTATAAATTAGTCAAAAAAAGTGCTTAGTCTATTGGCAAATGTATTGTTCAGTGGGTTAATGTTTTATTAACTGGCCAAAATAATTATTTATTGGACAATGCTGGGTCACAAATGCACCCTAATGATATCATGACACAGGAAATAGGTTTGCTGATAGATAAAAGAAAATATAATGTGCATATCCACTTAAAAACTAACTAATTAGAAAGAACATGGAAAAGAGGAGTATAGATCTTAAGATTATCAGGTCTTGTAAAAAAAACCCATGAAGTCTACGAGTAAGCAAATCCTGTGTTTATAAGAACAAAAAAATTAGTTCTACTTACATTCAGCCAGTATCACAAGGAAAATCAAGCATGTGCAAGAGTAACTAAACCAAACCATCCATTCATAAACCCTAGTTAGCTTAACTGAAGAACGTGAAAGAAGTAATACCAAAAAAAACTTCAAGTGAACGAGAGAAGTTTGTTTTATTTCAACAGATCTATAACTCAAAAAAATTCACATTAGCTCATCATAGGAAAACAAACAATCCCTTCAGAAAACGAACGATCTCTGATGAGCAGAAGGTAGGGATGACGATCAAGGTGGAGGGTAGAAGGTAAATAGAAAAAGGAAAAGTGATTTACCCCTAGAAGAATTGTAACTCGCCTGTGCCCTAGTTTTGCCAAAGACGCAGGAGAGTCACAATGAACTTATAAAAAAAGGCATATTGGAGGGATTGCACCATTTAAGTGAAAACGAGCCCATTTGATCAAATTTACCTATTCTGTTCCACCAACATGTCCAGTTGGTCATATTGGGTTAATTACCAAATAGGGCCTCAAGTGTGGTGATCAATATAGCTAATAAAATAAGATGCAAATAAGTAATAGTAATAGGACTAGGCGTCCAAATGTCAGGTAACAATCTACAAGGAATAACACTAGATGAAAAAGAGACGTAATATATCCCAAACTCATAACCATCACATTCAAAATGAGAAATAGGTGAGAAAATTCTAGTAAAATCTCTTAGATCGTGGAGGATGACCTACATAATAATGCTATTAAATAGAGAGGACCACATAATAATGCTATTAATATAGAGTGGTACTGGAGGACTATGTATATGAAAGAGCGTGTAATACAACGAGCGAGGTGAAAAATTTAATCAACTTCAACATTTCCACCAAGCAACTTTGTGCGTGGATGTTCTGAAAGATGCAATGAGACAGGTAAAATGTAAGGAAGAGTGAAAAAAGGTAGTAAATTTGTTGATTGAAAGTAAATTTATAAGAAAGTGAGGCACATCTAAATATCAAAGATATCCTTACATTTATTTTATTGCTTGCATGATTCTTGTTGTAATACTAATGTTGACTTATTAACTAATAAAAATTGGTTAAAATGCTTATATTTCCTTATGTATGGGGGTATTCATAGTGATCCAAGTTTTCTTCATTTCTGTTTTTTTTTCTTCATCTGAGTACTAGAGTGGAAGAAGTCCAAGAGATTGTACCCTAATTTATTTATTTTTGGTTAATTTGCACACAGATGTTTGTTAAATAAAGACAGGATAAACAGGTAGTATTTTCCCTAAAATTTCCCTTGAGTTAATTAATCTACTAATTGTGCTGTTGATGATGTAATTTATGATTGACAAGTCATAATGACCATTTTTATTCACTTGTCTCATTTAGTTGAAACCATTGAGCGCCTTAATTCTAAGCCCTTAATTTATCCTCGTACTAGATTAGAGACATGGAAATAGCTAATCCAATGGCTAGCAGACTAGGACCCTGTTTGGTTGGAGGCCAGGCCATGGCCAAAATGGCCTCCACCCATTTTATTAAAAATAATAATAGTAAAAAATTAAATATAATTTGTTAAAAAATTATATAAAATGTAATATAAAGTGAATTTTTTATATTAATATTTATGTATTGAGGATGAAAACTGGAGGCTATTTTGGCCATGATCATGGCCGAAATGGCTGCCAACCAAACATGGCCTAGGAGTAATAGAGTATGCAACATTGATGGATATTTTGCTCAACCAATTAACTCAGATTACTATTTTTTTCTTTTATTTTTTCCCTCAACTCTTCTAAACTTCACCAAGAAGAATACAAAAGTTTGGTTGATATAAATAATTTGGAATGATGAATAAAGTATTCCATAACTCCAGGTATATCTTGTTTCTAGGGAATTCTAAAGATTTTCTGTAACATACTGTGATCCATATAGTAGAGGTACTTTTTAGGGCAGAACCATAAGGTTAATGATAGAAACTTTTATAGTTAAGCTTGTTTAGGTGAGAGTAGTACTAGGATGGGTGACCTCCTAGGAAGTACTAAAGCCACGTAATTTCCTAAGGTCAAAACATTATGACACCGCGTGATCTAAATTTAAAGGAATTATCTACTTTGATTTTAGAGAACTGCATGACTTGAATACTTCCCAAGAGGGTCACTCATCCTAGTATTATTCTAGTAAACACGCTTAACTATAAAAATTTTCATCATTGACCTTACAGTTTTGCTAAAAAAGGCATCTCTACTATGATCATGTTATTTACTTGCACAACTCAGTAACTCCTTCCTTTTTGCTGCAAGACGATTTATTCTTGTACCCCTTCACCTAGAAACCTATCAGGAGCCACTCCTTATCTGAATTATTTCGATTCACTTATATAATCACTCCCCGCCCTCTTCTGTCCTAGGTCGTCATAGGCCCACCAACGTTCGTCTGGTTTATCCTCGAAATACATTATACCGTGAGAGGTCGGCTCTGATACCATATTGTAACATCCCATAATTCAAATTTAGAGGAATTGTCTGCTTTAGCTATAGGGAAACTGTATAACTTGAGTACTTCCCAGGAAGTTCCCCCATCCTGTTAGTACTCTAGGTCAAGTATGCTTAATTATAAAGTTTCTCATCATTAATCTCATGATTTTGCCCCAAAAGGAGCCTCTGTCATTTGTGATCATAATGTTTAATTATATAACTCAAGAATTTTCCTCCCTTTCTAACGCTGAAAGATTCATTCCTGTGTCTCTCCACCGAGAACCCTATTAGGAGCTGCTCCTTGTTCGGATGATTATATTTTGCTTTCATTAAGGACTTACTGTGGCTACTATCACTTGATTGATTATTGTGACAATTGGCTCCCCTTTTCTCCTTTTCAATTCAAAAGCCCACATGATTCACATTAGTGGCATATCCGTATGTTTTCTGTTAAAATTAATTGCACTCCCTTCATAATTCGGCCATGCTTTTATGAGAATATTTTTGACCGGGGAGTTCCACCAAACATTTTTATTGATCAAGTTTCCCATTTGCAGATATTCCCGTCTGATGTACATCTTGATGGAATTATGGATCGTGCGAAGTCCTCAAGGTATCATGATTTTAAGAAGTTGACTTCTTGTTTGTCACTTGCAATAATCATGTGACACAGAAAGAGTTGTCATAATCTGGAATCCCATAAGTCAGTTTTTGCCTTGGAAGCTTTAATAAACTTTTAATAGATGCTGAAAGTGCACTTGAAAAAATCTTGAAAATAATATTATTTTAAAATATATTTATAACTGTGCGCCAGATGCTTTTTGTTACATCCAACAGGACCATGTCAGCCCCTTTTATCACATGTAACCCTTAGAATATGTTCATTATAATATTTGTTATCTAGTTGTCTGCTCGTTTGACTGGGAAGTTTATTTTCCCACACATTTATTACATTCTCTTTGAATTTTTATTGTTGAAATTGATGCAAAGTAGTTTGGAACTAAGGCTTTATTGTTTTGTTATTGTTTTTGTTGTTTTATCTGTGGCTGTGGAACACTAAACTATGACCGGGTTAAAGCATCTGAAAAGCAACAGATGATTTACTTCTTGCAAATTGTCTTTGTTCTTATTTCTGTAGATGTATTTTCATTAAGACTGACACAGAATGAAAGGCGGAGTTCTTCGGAATAAAATATGACGTAATTTATTTGTATTCTAGTAAAGCTAAATCTCACTTTTTGCTTATTTCTGATGTACATTTTGTTCATAATGTGCTTCTTCCTTATCTTCTTTTTTCTCCTATTTTAAGTTTTTGTTTTTAAAATTTTTTCTCACTTATAAATTGGCTTAGAAAGGACCGTTGGTAAGGGAAAGATTGTGTGTTATAGGTCTCACTCTGAGACTTCCTGTCTCCATCTCTTTATTATCTGTGATGGTGAGAGCGAGTGATTCAAGCATTGTAGATCAGACTTTGAAAGCAGGTGGCGGAGATGGAAGCATCCTAGGATTTGAATGTATTAATTTCAGTTTATATTGCTATATAACTTCTCTGTTACCTTCATTAAAAAGTTGAGAGTTTCTTTTCTATTTCAAGGCTGTCTATTAGAATGTTTCTGTATTAGTGGTCATAATTTGCGTGATGATTGTCAAATCTGGCTTTTTAATTTTTATTGCAATCATTCAATTTTTGGATCATTTTAAGGAGAAAAAATTGTTTTTATTACAAGTTGTATGGTTTTATTTGTTTAATGGATGCAAGACCAAAAACAATTTGCACTAATGGTATTGCGTGCATGACTATTCTTTGATTACATGTTCCAATTTTATTGTTTCATGTTTTGACACAATTTTTCATGATTGTGGATAAAAAAATTGTGTTCATGAATATCAATGAAATTTGCAGTCCTTGCAGAAAGTTGTTATCAACTATAAGAAAGATTTAATGAAATAAAAAGCATCACGTTGCTAAGAATGATTTATCAATTATAAGCACGTTGCTAAGAATGATTTATCAATTATAAGCACGTTGCTAATAGTTGGTGGTGATTAAAGGTTGACGAAGTAACTAAATTTTTTTTTTGGCATCATGCTGGCACAATTTCCTACTGTCATAGAGGTGCTTCTCTTCTGCATGGAGGTTTCCAGTGTCCGAGGGTTGATTTTATTTGTTCAAAACTCCTATTTTTTCTTTAGCTGAATCCCATTTTAATAATTTTACAAAATCTCAAGGTTGTTGCTGATTCCTAAGGTGGAGAGTCCATTGGGATGGTTGATAAGGCAGATTCAACAAAGTATTATCTTATGTACTGTAAGACGTCTGCTGGTTGAAGATGCATGCAAATGCAGGTTCGTAATCTGTACTTTTATACTTACAAGTGAACTTTATGATGGTATGTCATTCTTTTGACTAGATCACAGTTGATCTCTTTCTGCTGTTACATAAACAGTTAAAATGGGTTGTTTTTGCAATTACTAGTTATGTATAATCTCTTGTAGAGCTTCTATGAAGCTATATATTGTGGAGATGGTGCAAGTTTGTATTTGTTTCTATGAAATTTTACAGAATTTCATTGTGATAGATAACTCAAATAATTCGGGTATAAATGTAAGTGCAAACAGAATTTAGAAAAGTATAAAATTGTTCAATGAAAATCTGTGAGAATCTAAGAAAGTAGTATGTAATATAAAGGACACGGCTTTTGATAATTTTTATAAGAAATTAAGCACTAAAGAAGGAAAAAAGACATGTATAAAAGTTTGCCAAATTAAGAGATAAAACAACTAAAAACCTAATTGGAGTAAAATACATTAAAGATGAGAATTAAAAATTACTTTTTAAGAATGAAAATATTCAACATAGATAAATAAGTTACTTTGAAATGCTTTCAATGATAATTGTGATAATACGATTGATTTTATTGATTTTAATATCCAAAAAGAAGAAAGAAATTGCTCTTACATCTAACATGTAAATAAAGCTAAAGTTGAAGAGATTTTAAATAAGATAAAGTGTAAAAAAGCAATAAAACTGGATAACTTTTCGATAGATGTTTGAAAATGTATGGAAAATAAAAATCTTTTTGCTCACTGTGTTGTT
This sequence comes from Apostasia shenzhenica, assembly GCA_002786265.1. Lineage (NCBI taxonomy): Eukaryota > Viridiplantae > Streptophyta > Magnoliopsida > Asparagales > Orchidaceae > Apostasia > Apostasia shenzhenica. Next base: position 4,092,076 of record KZ451932.1, on the reverse strand, counting down.
TAATATGATTTTGAAAATTAAAATGATACTAAATAAATAGAAAAAGAGTACATTGAAATTTATTTATATGAATAAAGGCGATGTACAAGTTTGTACTAATTATAGAAAAATTAATTTAATAATCATACTTTAAAACTTAGGAGAGGGTGATCGAGTATAAGTTACGTTGTGATACTAGAAAATCACAGAATCAGTTTGATTTTATGTCAAGCAGATTTACTATAGAAGCTATTCATTTATTGAGAGATTTAATGAAAATATTGAGGAAGATAAAAGAAGATCTGCATTTTATTTTCATTAATTTAGAAAGAACTTATGATAGAGTCCCAAGAGAAGTGCTCTGAAGAGTTTTAAAAAGAAAGTTGCTTGCACTACTTATGTTTAAGTTATTCAAGACATGTACATATGTTCCGACATAAAAGAGTTTGACTAAGAATCTTTTATTTCAGTTGGGTTACATAAAGGTTCAACCTTAAGTTCATATCTCTTTGCATTGATTATGGAGGCCTTGATTGAACACATTCAAGAAAAAGTGCTTTGGTATATGCTTTTTGCAGATATTCTCATTGATTAGACTAGAGAAGGTATTAAGGCGAAACTCAAATTATGGAGAAATACATTAAAATTTAAAGGCTTTCGTCTTAGCAGATAAAAAATTAAATATAGAAGAGTATAAATTTAGTCAAGATAGAAGCACTTGTAGTGGAAAAATAATAATTGATGATCAAGTTATTAGGAAAAGCAAGCGATTTAGATAACTTGGATCATAATACACTGAAATAGATGATGTTATTAGCAGGATCCAAATAAAATAGATAAAGTGGAGGAATGCATCTGGCATTTTGTGTAATAGAAAAATTTAACTTAGCCTTAAAGATAAATTTTATAGAATAATTGTTAGGCTAGTAATATTACATGGTGTTGAATGCTAGCCTATAAAGCAGAAACACAAATAAGTGCTGAAAAAATGAGGATGTTAAGGTAGTCGAGCAGGTATACGCGAAAGGATAAGATGAGAATTGAGTATATCAGCGAGAAGGTTGGAGTGTCTTTAATTGAGGATAAGATCAGAGATAGTCGACTTAGATAGTTTGGACATATAAATCATAAGTCGATAGAAGTTCTAGTATGGAAAGTTAGATTATTGGATGTTGCTCATGTAAAAAGAGGAAGAAGATGGCCAAAAAAGATATGACAAGAAACTATAAAGAATAATCTTACATGTTTGGAGCTAAATAGGGATTTGTTATTTGATAGTGTAATGAAAATAAAGGATTCATGTAGTTGACCCCACCTAGTAGGATAAAAGCTTAGTTTGTTGTTGTTGTAGATGACTCAAATAATTGTATTAGATTGATTCTTTGGTATTATAGCTAAAACTGAGATGCAAAAAATAAAGATCATGCTTCAACTCTTAGGATTACCTATGAGTTTTTTCCTCTTATTATTGAATATGCAAGTTCAATTATTCAATGAAGCTTGTCTATAGTATTCATCAATTTAGTCATTGGGTTGGAAATCAAATCATTTGTTTGGTATGCTGTGACATTTTTCCTGTCCTCATAACATGTTATATGGTAGCATATTTTTCATTATGTTTTTTAATTCTGGATAAAATCATCTTTATTATGCAATAAGAAGGATGCCTACATTAACTCTTCATTGATAAAGACTCTGAAGTCTAATTTAAATGGTTTGCTCTTTAATATATTAGTGCCTGGAGCTGATGATCTTGTGTTCTCCTTTATAGATACTAGTATTGTGCCCCATGCAGTAATTCCAGAGAATTTTTAATTTTTTATTCATAATTTTTTTTAATATTAACTAAAAGCACTAAATATTATCAAATTAAGATGGTAAGCAATCGATATATGATATAAAATTTGAAAAAACATAAATTTTTTAAGATATATAATAAAAAATTTAGACATTGTGTTATATTTGGAACAATGATAAAGAACAAAGAAATAAAGTATTTTTAAATTTGATATGAAAATATTTTGAGTAAAATTTTCAGCATATGGAAAAAAAGGCTATGCAAGTGTCACCATGTCAGGCTATTGGGATAACAGTTGAATCAATTAGATATTATTTAGTGAAATTTCCATGGGTAATTTCGGAAATTACTGTGCACGTGTCAATATGCGATGAGATCAAGCGTGTCAGGCTTGCTTGTGGGATAGCAGTGGATGTTATTTAGTGAAGTTAATAGGGGCATTTTGGGAAAATCAAAATTCAGTAGCTCCCACCTCTACACATGATGGCTTCTAGTTTATTCTACTTTTTTCTATTTTCTAAGAACAGTACACTTGATGGCTTCTAGCAATATAGTAAAACTAAACTTTCAGCAGGGTTATTAGGGGAATTTCAAAATTACCACTCTTAATAACATAGAATAGATCTTATGATTTTAGCTTACTCAGCTCAGTGAATTCCCTTAATAAAATTTTTTTTTGTTCTCTTTTACTTTTTCTTTTTGAAAGTAACTTTCCATAGATTTTGCTTTTTTTTTCTCTAACAAAGACATTATTAAGCAGGTGTCCTTTTGTGTACTCTGACGCCCATGAGATGATCACAGCTAATTTAGCAGGGGATCTTCATATTTCTTTAAAATTATCTGAAGGGTGGCCATTATTAAATTCACCTCTAATACTGATGGCTCTAAAATACTCTGACAACAATCCCAAAAGTGTTTCATCCAGTTTCCTCTACAAAGTCAAGGTAGATTCGATCTTGATTTATCTTTTTAAGTATGCTTTAATTTCTATACTCTATTGAACAGATAAGATAATGATAATCCTAGAATAATTCTTATGACTATCAATTTTTGTGTTAATTCTGATAAGTAATCTTATTATGGTTTTTGTTATCGTCTCAAATGGGATTGGAAACAGGCTGTTTTATTCTTTGCTTTAATGATTTTCAGATTTTAGTTTGCAATACCTTACATGTGCTTTGTTGGATAATTAAGCTATTTAATCTTCCCATATATAATCATTAGTTGGATTTTTTTTTTTTTATGGCTATGGGATTATTTGGATATTCGCCTTTGCCAACAATAGATTACTTTGGCATAACTTTTTCATAAATAAAGCACATGCAAGGGATTGCAAATAATCATTGTTATTCCTCCACCTAGCTTCATACAAAACTAAACTCTCCATGAGCTCAAGTATTCAAGATCATTTTTTGGACTCCATTGTTAGTCTTTTTGGTTTACCCTTCTTTACTTAACTTTGTGACTTGGATCCCCTAACATCTACATACAAAAGCCTCAATGTTTGATATGACCAAACCACCTTAAAGACCTCCCTTATGTTATCCTTAACAAGCACTATGCCCACATTTCTGATATAATCATTACTGATGCGGCCTTCCCTAGTGTGATTACTTATCTCAATATTAGCATCTCAGATATTTTAGTTTTATGGATATTATGTCACTTGACTATTTAACATTCTTTTTTTTTTATAGAAAATGCAATTTCATTTTCACTGATAAAAGCTACTAGTACAATCTTTTACAATTACATCAGAGAGAAAACTAGGGGTCATCTAGCCAATTTCCTTATCAACTATGGAGAGATGGTACCGCACAAGAGCATGTGTTGCTTCATTATATCCATGTTTTGTATGTGAGATTCGGTAGTTATCAAAAGAGTAGAGTTGGAGTTTAACGTTGTTGATACATGAACCCATCTAGACATATCTCTTCCCTTCTTCTCTATTGCCTTCATCACTGACATCGAGTCACCTTTGAGGATTATATCCAAAGAGCCCAACTCCTTTACAAAGCAGACAGCCTTCCTTACTGCAAGACATTCGGCATAATCTAAAGCTCTAGTCCACTTCAGCTTGCTGCCAATACATTTCCAGTTTGATTCCTTGCCACCACACCAATCCCTATAGTGTTCTAATTTACATTTATGGCTGCATCAAAATTAACCTTGATTGTTTGAGTAGGTGGGGGTTGCCATACTTGTTGTCTTGATGATGGTTGCATTGTGATTTTCTCGTCATTTATGGTCTCTATGTACTCCTGTATATAGTTGTGTACGAAATTGACGATGTCTTCCAACCTTCTTTTTGTCTTCCCATTTAAAATGGCATTTTGATTATTCCATAGAGCCAAAAAATTGTGCAGATAAGTTCAAGAGGTAGTCTATCCTTGTTAATGGTTTCCAAATCCATTCAACAATGTTGTTCGTCTTGCTTTCCTGGAAGGATATGTTGGGGCTCCAGCTTCATTCAAAGTTCTAGTAAAAGGACACTCTCTGAAGACATGGACGTCTGATTCTGGCTCTCTGTGACATAGTAAGCATTGTAGAGATTTAGAAATAGTTTTGTGTTTCTCCAAGTTTAAGAAAGATGGGATGAATCCCCGGTAAGCCCTCCAACTAAATATTAGAATTTTGCTTGGGATTTTCAACTTCCATACGTTCGGATTTATAACTTCAGATGAGGCGCTAGTTCCTTTTTCAATTGGTTCCCCTGCCACAATAATGCTCATGTTTTCTACTAAAGCTCTAATAAATTGGTATTCACAGTGAACAGAGTAGATACTAGAGGGGTGATACGCCCATATCCTTGTGTCCGGTGCAGTTATGTTACCCAATGGTATCTGGAGAATTACCTTAGCATCTTCTTTATCAAAACATTGATTAATTAGGTGAGCGTTTCATGATTGATTTGGCAGATCAATAGTCTCTAACTTTTGCATCTTAAGGTAGATGTTTGATGGGAGGGAAAACTTTATAACACCATAATCGAGGAAGCCATTGGTCCTGGCATATAAAGACATTTTCCCCATTGCTTATTCCCAATATGATTCCCCTCCGAAAAAATACTTTTGGGCTCCTAGATGCTTCTCCATATGTAAGATGGGTTACAGCCCAAAGTAGCTTCTATAAAGTTTCTACTTGGAAAATATCTAGGACGTATCAGTCTAGAAAAGAGAGTTGTTGACCTATAGAAGTCTCCAGCATTGTTTTCCGAATAAAGATAGGTTGAAGGAGTTCAAGCATTTGAAACCCAGCTCTCCCGGAGCTTTTGGTATGCATAAATCATGCCATCAAGTCCAATGCATTCCTTTAGTCTTCATAGAGGCCTTTCACCAGAATTTGGCACAAATCCCTTCTAATTCATTGCATAATGTAGCCAAGAGATAGGTGGGGATCGCTTGGGCTACGGCTTTTATCAGTACCTCCTTGCCTCCGACTAATAGGAATCTCTCCTACCAACCTCCCATCTGCCTTGCAATTCACTCTTTAATAGCAATAAATGCTTTTTTCTTAGCTTTCCCTACCATAGGTGGTAAGCCTAAGTATTTTTCAAAGTTGCCTTCATCCCTGACTCCAAGCATTTCCATAAGGGATGCTCTATTTTGGCCTGTGTTGCTGCTAAAATATAAACCAGATTTCTCAAAATTAATTTTCTTCCCTGCAGCACATTCGTAGGTTTTGAGGATCCGTTGGACTGATTCTCCTTCCTTACATGCTTTGAAAATTTGGTAACTTGATAAACATCTTTCTATCACATAATACACATCACATTCCATTTTAGTCATTTTGCCTCGATTCCATGATTAACATTCTCCGGTGTACTCCTTTGGTTATCGCATGGTGAGAGTAATTCCTTGTGTATCACCAAAAATTGAATTCAATTTCTGCGTGATTTTGAAAAAGTTTTGCACTAAATAATAACCTAACATTAAGCATCAACCCTTTTTCTCCATTCTGGCTTGGTAAAGAAGAATTCTTAAATTGATAAGATGAAATTGATGAACGTGGTTATTTTTTCTTAAAATGACTGTCAGTGCATCTTACATCTAGTAATGCTTCCAAAAACCCCAATAGTTCAAGAAAACGTCCTACCTGCTTTCGGTCAACTTCAATTCAATCCAGAAGCTCGACACAAATCACATTGGGCATTTTAGTCGGCTTTTATTATTAAATGATACTTGTTGATGTCTACATTAACTGAAAACTGACGAGCCATCCTGAATTACGCGACGCTGCATTTGTGTTGCTGAGTAGGAGCAAGCCAATTGTCTGGACATTCAAACGCGCCAAGATCTTCGACTCTTTGTAGATGCTATCGAACAGTTAGTCAAGGAGTTGCTCCCTCAACAGTAAGCCAAGCATGTATATCTATGCAGCAGCTGATATGAATGAAGCTATTGGCCTTTTCTGATGGATGGATGAGAATTTTCTTTCATTATTATGGCTGGTGGATTTTGATCGTATCACAATTAGGAATAGCATTTCTGCAGTTTTGTTCGCCAGATTATTTTCTCTCATATGAGCTGGTAATTTATATACTGCAAATGATGAATGCTTCGTTGGGCTGATACTGTTGAGACATAAAACGTTTATGCTGGAAAATATTTATGCTCTTACGTTGTAGCCTTTTGACAGAAAATTTTAATTTGGCTCAATGGTAAATTTTACTTTTTCAAATTTTCCTTGGGCAATGAGTGCATGAAGTTCTGTAATTTATTTTCAAATTAATTAGGATTATTATGAGATGCAATAACTTTGTATATCAAATACTAATTTCTACAATCTTTTTTATTCAGACTTGATATTGATTGTGTTTTGAAGCACTATGGTTTTAAGTTATGAATTGGTAGTAATAAGTATGATGTTTTAATAAAGTCAATGCTTCTTAGATGATTTTTTAAATTTAAGCATGTTTCTGATGCCGTTATTTGGGCTGCTGTTAAGTTAAAGTCGCTTGGCGGACGAGCGCCTATCGCGATAGAAGTTGCCTGTTGTGACAGAAATTGTTAGTCGCAGGTGACTTTTTTTTATTAAAAAAAATTAAATATTATTTGAGAAATATTATAATTTTTTTTATAATTTATTACATAATAAATATTTATAACGAAGTTATATTTTTTTTATGAAAATATTATCTTTAAATTTAGAAATAAAATGAGTATGTATTTCATCTTATTTTTTAATTGTAAATTTTGTATTTAATAGTTTTTTGGTAGACTGAAAATCTTTAAATACGATATTATTATATAGAAAATATGAATACACGTCTTCTGTTTTTGTCTATATTTTGTTACGTAGATTTTCTATATTGATTATATTATATTTAAATTATTTTTTTTTTGTATTTGTTACATTCACCTGCTCGCTTAAGCATTGATATTTATATTTAGATATATTTCAAAAACAAAACAGAATTTAATGAAAAATATAAATTATAAATAATATAAAAAAAATAAATACAATGATGCATCGAAGTAAATTTTTAAAATAAATATTATATTTAATATAATTAAAAAAATTATAATAGTATATTATATAAAATATGTAAATCATTTGTTTTTCTTCTACATGGTATGACATCACTTCCAGGCGTGTGCGAATCTGGTGTGCGACGTCACTGCCAATCAAGTGCATGCGTATATGTGCGTCGCACTATCATTATCATCATCAACGGAGTCTGTGCTTGATCTTGGTTGATCGGTGGGGTCGAAGGACCAACATCAAACTATGTTTGATGAAAATCATAATAGTAATAAGCACTCAAATCGCTTGGATCGTACTGTGATGTAACTATAAGATCCGAAGGCAAATGCCCAACAAGCTCTCCTAAAGTGAACAGCTCCTGCTCCTGTGGAGTGTAGGGATCAGTCGAAGCATGAGTACGCCTAGCTATTGGAGGGAAGTGAAGCTACGAGCAAAATTGATTACATAATGATAATAGCTGATCCCGATAGTTCATCCATATGCTTGGGCTACTGCCCTTCGTACATCTCTCAGCATCGAACAGTGAATACGCAGCGCGTGTGATCTCATTCTTACACAGAAAAAAAATTGTTAGTTAATGTAATAAAATTGAAATATATAATAAAAATTATAGAGCTTACAAATCTCTAACAACCGGCACTAATGAAAAATATGAAGTAGACGCCTTCACTTCAATGAATATAAGTAAAAGACGTGCTCAGTTGAGGGAAGATCATCTCCCGCCGCACCCCTACCATTGCGCCCTCGTCTTCATGTCATATCGATTGCACATAAAGAAGAAATAATTTCATTAATAATGTATAATTTTTATATGGATATATAAGAATAATATTTATCAAGCTATAATATTAAAAAAAATTACATTTGATTACCTCACTTTTTTAGAATTTCGAGGACATGTAGATTAGTTATGTCTAACTACGTGACATAAGCTACAAGTTCTGCTCGGATCACCCTTTCCTCATCTATTGTGTTTCTTATACGATGTGTACGTAGTCTGCCAGGCCTTCTTACACGCAACGATAGCTTAAGTTCGATAATGCCATGAGCTTTATCAAATGCAACCCAATATTGCGTATTAGGAATGACATGAAATTCACAAGAGTGTGTATTCTTATAGCTTTATATATTATAGTAGTGTGATACCATTGGATTGTAGTCTACACGTACTAATCCAAGAGCACGAATAATATAAAGGTATGATAGATGATAAGTAAGAGTATGTAAGCATGTATAGTAATAGCTACTATAAGAAGAGGTCACTATTTACTTTTCAAAAATATAATCATTAACTTTCCTTTTATTGAAATTTATCCTAATGTGAAATGCATATAATTCAACTTTTCTATATGCTTTCGTAATAATATTCGCACCCTAGATACATAGAGTGAAACAACTTCAGACTTCCAACCAATAGCATTCTCCTGCTACTTCAAAAATAAACTCACTGTATGATAATATGTTGCACAAACAAGTGCTTGAATGGGCAATCTATGTGCACGCTTTAGAATACCATTGAAATATTCATATGTATTTGTAATTATAGTATCGTATCTGAAATCTCCATCATAAACAGTGTTTATTTTTTAAATTCTCTATTTTCCAGCTACTTATGAGCATTCAGATGTATATTAGCAATATCTTACATATACTAGACAAAATTATCCAAACATCAGTGTTGCCCATACTGTACATCTTATTACACATAGACTCAATTGTCTGAATACCTAGTGTCCGTAAAGTCTTCTTGAAATTCTCTTAGATAATGGAGACAATGTTGATAGGCAGCATGAGGTAAGACAGATGCTACGCTTCATAGTAAATCAAAATATTTATCGCTAATAATACGCAGATCTCTTCGTATACAGATTAGCTCGATTAGGTCATGCATTCTAGCTAGAAATCACTCCCAGGAGTCATTATTTTCTAACTTAACTACAACAAATGCTAATAAAAAAACTCCATTATTAGCATTTATGCCTACAATAATTAATAAAGTACCACGATATTTGCCTAGAAAAAACATCTCATCTATACTCAACGCTGGCCAACAGAATTTTCATCCTTCAATAGATGAACCGAAACTCTAGAACAAACATTCGAACCTATTTACTTGATATTTTTGTATGTCATAAACAGTTTTAGGCATAACTACTTTTAGGCACTCACAATATCAAAGAAATTTTTATATGATTCTTTCTAACCACTAAATATAGCCTTAATGGCCTTCCTTCGAGCATCTCATGCTTTTATATAATTGATTTTAATATTGTACTTTGCATTTACTCATGACATGATGTCACTTAGGTGCATATCAATTTAAACTCGATAATCCTCATTCTACTAAGTGAGCAATAAATCTAGATGTGCATTAACGATAATCCTCATTGGGTTTCGAGTTAGAACATTTATGTGGCTCACCAAGAGTAGATATCTTCTATGCACTGTTGTATCTCTTGGTAGAGATTGCATTTAAACTCCATTTGCATGGAGTTAGTTTATCCCGCAGTATGTGTACAAATTAATATCATTTTTTATTTATTTAATACTATCTTCTTATGTTACATATGATTACGGATTGCCCAATCACTCAGTGAACATTGTAACTCTTACTTTAAATAAAACGCAGTGTTTACCTGAAGATGTTGTAGCTCCCAAAAATTTAAATGTCTATCTAGGCTACTAAGTAGGCATCATTATCGATCTCTGCATCCCACTATTGCATGTTTGTAGCAAATTGAATGTAGGCATTGTTTGATTCAGACTGTTGCACCCATATTGAATCTGCTGCAATAAAATTATGCAGAAATTATTAACATCCTGCTCTCTTTAAACATACTCCGCCTCGTTAAGTTCATCATCACTGCAGTCTGATTCTCTTTCAAATTGAGTTGGACTACCAGTATATATTGACTAGTAATCATCGTCTTCTTCATTAATGATATCAACTTACACATTATAACTTATGGATGGATTACAAGTATCATAAATATTACGATTGCAACTGCACAATGATTTGAATTAATTAATATAAAAAAGATATACTTAACAATATACCTATACAATATATTTACTTAAAAAAAACTTTCGATATATTAAAATATGGTAGTTTCTTCAGAGTGTGATTAAAAATGTATATTTGATTGTCCTTACATAACTGAGATGAGAATACTTTCTTGTGTATATTTGAAATAAATTTCTCACTTATTCATTCGTCATCATCTTTGATATACGATGCTATATATCTTATTTTCTCTGGATATTTGTAAAATATTTTCACGTCGTGATTACTCAAATCGAGACGCATCGCTTGACATATTTTATTTTTCAGATCAGCTAATGTGTCACCAAGTATAAATTTCAGAACCTTAGCGTAACTACCAACATAATTCTGAGATCCATCATCCATAAATATTAAATTACTATCAAGATGAATGGTAACATAAATAGATGAGTTTATCATTTACAATACAATATCTTTGAATGTAATTAATATAAAGATAATAGCGTCTAATTATTATTTAGCAAATAAGTAGTAAGTAAGTATAATGGATAACAAATAATTAAATTTAATTTTCTTATATTTTTAATAATTTTATTTATTGTTATGTAATTATTTAAAAAATTATATCATAAGCAACTAATTAATTAATAATTATTAATTCAGTAATTAAAAAATGAAATGATTAACAAAAATATAGAATATACCTTAAAATATTATTGCTCTTGATTTTCCCTTGTTGAGCTTCTTTTGTTCTTCTCGAAAAATTCTGAGTAAATGAGAAGTGTGGAGAAAATGGGAGGAGGGCGGATTTATTGAAAATTCTAACAAAAGCCTCCCGTCCACTGGGCTCGTCCGCTGGGCGACTTCAACTTAACGGCAACCCAAGTAATGTTCTAACAGAAATCGCCCGTTACACTCGATTTTGGACATAACATGCCGTACTAATGGCTTTAGCCCAAAAGTATTTAGGCAATGAATATTCATTAATTATGGCACGTGCTGTCTCTTGAAGAGCTCAATTTTTCCTTTCCACAATCCCATTTTGTTGAGGTGTTCTAGGATTAGAAAATTCATGTAAATATCCATTAACTTTGCAAAAAATTTGAAAATTAAAGTTGTCAAATTCACCACCGTGATCATTACGAATCCTATTGACTTTGACACCTTTTTTATTTTCAACTCTTTTACAAAAAATAATAAAAATCATTTTTACGTCCAAGGAATAGTATCCAACTAAACCTACCATAATCATCAACAATAACTAAAACATACCTACTACCGCCAATGGATACTACTCCGTATGAATCTAATAAATCTAAATGAAGTAATTCAAGAGGTTGAGAAGAACTTACCAACTCTTTAGCCTTATGTGAGCATCTAGTTTGCTTACCTTCTTGGCATGCATCACATAATTTATTCTTTTCATATTTCACTTTGGGAAGTTCATCTACATGATCATATTTTGAGAGCTTGGAGAGAAGCTTCATATTTGAGTGTGTCATGCTCCTATGTCATAACCAAGTTTCTTCTTTCTTTGACATCTAACACTTAACAGAATTGTTAGTAGCAATGGGTAAGTCAATTGTGTACACATTTTCATCTCTACTATCAACTAAAATAGTGGAGTCGGGCTCAATGTGTTTGATAATGCATTTAGTAGAATGAAATTCTACTAAATAGCCATTATCACACAATTGACTTACACTAAGGAGGTTATGTTTCAAACCTTGAACTAATAGTATTTTTCATAAAAATAAATTAAGTTCTACAAGAATTGAGCCATAACCTACTATAGATCCTTAACTATTATCACCAAAAGAAACTTTACCTTTATTTTTAAATTTGATGAAGGAAAATTTTGAGGCATCACCGATCATATAGCGACCCTACTCCTCAAGCACACCTATTTACAAACAAAAATTAAAGATTTTGGTACCCAAAAATAATTGGGTCCAATAAAATTAGGCACTAAATTCTTAGGTACCCATGCCTTTAAGCCGGGCGACTTCGACTTAACTGAAACATACTTCTTTTATTAATTTTATCTTAATTATACTAATTAATTAATTAGTTAATTAAATATGCCTCAATTAAAAAAATCCTCACGCTTATTACTGATGAAAGTATTATTAATGGTAATCAAGCTCTGTGATTTATTAACGAGGTTAATCTATTTAAGACAAGCCTCTTTTTGCTCTGAAAATATACTTAGACTTCAAAGATCTTGAACAAGGATGTAATACATTTTAAGATAATTTACATTAGATCACAGGCAAAAGAATAATTATTAAATTTACACTCAGACTTATCCTATCACCATCCATAAAATGGCAATTATGAATCAACAGAACTGTGTGACTTCACAATTTTACCAATTAATTTGTATAAATTCATATTCACATTTATCAAAAGTGTGAATCAAACTCATAAAGGCAACGAAAGCTAATGCCCAGAGAACAACATAAAAAATGATTTAAAATACAATCATTAACATAAAAGTATGAACTTGTTTTGACTAATTTAAAGATGGTTATCACACTTCGTTTATCAAATTCAACCTACAGAATAATTTTCCTGCATATGTTTTAAGGATCAATCTCATGAAATCAAGCCTACTCCAAACCAAAAAGTAGTCCTAACTATAACAGATGTTCCCAATTTTTTATGGATAAAGCTAAACCCTCAAGCTAGATCTGCAATGCACTTACTGTCAAAAGAAAATATATAAAATAAATTCATGTGCTCGGATACATAACCATAACTTATTTTCAAAATCCAAATTGGGAAGAAGAAAACAAAGAAAACTAATTTCAAGCAATGGCAGGAAGGAATAGCTTGTGGAAACTGCTCTTGATGAGCTTCCTCCTGCATGTAGGGCATTTTTTCTGGTATTTGATAGTTTGCATTATGCACTCTTGACAGAAAACATGGCCGCAGATGGTCGAGCAAGCATTCACCAATGAGTTCCGGCAGATGGGACACTGGAAATCTGGTTCTTGCGGCACCGGTTCTTTCGCTGCTGGCTCCAGCACTGGCTGCTTCAGATCATTTCGAGAGATTGATGTCTTCTTTCTCTATTATAAGAAAATTTGATTCTTATATAAAATTTCAGTACGAATGATTAAAAGTGTGATATGGCAAAGTTCGTCATCTATTCAACATTTTCTGAGATTAACTAGTGATGAAAATAAATAAGATTTTTGAAGCTCATATGTCAGCTGTATGATCTTTTTTTAACTTATCATTCCCAATTTAATGCTATGAGAGCTCTAACAGGCAAATGTTTTTGCAAACTTTCTAATTTTGTAGAAGTTGAGGTATTTTTTCTGCCTTGCCTTTTCATGTATGATCAGCTCTCTTCAAACAGAACCAACTATACATGCGTAGTATCAAAATCGTATCTCCAATGCGTGTTACTTCCAACTTTTTATTATATATATTAGCTCAGGAATAAGAAAACAATATAAAAAACTGAAGTATGTATCATATTCACACACTCTTGCAAGCAGCCAGAAGTACACCACCTTTGTTATTTGTTCGATTAAGTATATAGCAACAAAGATAATTACATGCTAGGGGAAAACAACATCCAACGATTATGATGACGCAATAATAAGAACAACTTAATTATATTAAAGGCATATTGCCCTTAAAGAAAGAAGTTGAGAACTACATATTCTTTAAATAGGTGTGCATGCAGCACCGGGTTTAGCTCTTTCTAAAAATATTAATATTTCAAGAACCAATGGACTTTCATAGGAGACTTCACAAGTAGAATTCCCCAAATATCATTCCAGAGATTCAATTTAGTCGCCGGTCCATTTAAGTGTCTGCTAAAGTGGATTTCTTCCTTTACAGTTCTTTCTCCAATAAAGTGTCACTTTGATAACCCAAAATTTAAATTAAGATCCCTGATATTATTTTTAAGACATTACTACATATACTTAAAAATCAATCGAATCTACTTGTAAACAAAGACATTCAAATTAAAAATAAATAAATAAATACCATCTTATCTCTTGCAACTGGGATAGAATGCTAGCATAGCAATGACTCTCCTTCCGTTGCACTGAGTCAGTGACTCAGTGTCAATGGTAGGTTGTGGCTAGAGAGAATGCTTTCGGGTAGGGTGATAGTAAAGAGAAGCAAACATCCGAAGGGGCAGGCTTACCAATGAGTGGTTCAAATAGTGCAGTATGATGTTTCACGTCAGAATAATTGTTCTTAATGTTTTTGTCATTGATAACATCAGGAAAAGCAACAATCCGTCCAGGCATGCTTAGGAATTTGTTTAAAGCATACAAACATGCCTTGCTCCTAATTAACATGATTCTACATCAGCATTCAATCAACAAGATTGCTGCGAATAAATATAGATCAGCAGCGTTTTCCATTTTGAAACCATGAACCTGATTGAAACAAATCAAGACAATATACAAGATCATGATGAAAAGACGTGCTTATTATCTAGTACCTGAGTAAATTATGAAACAATTTTAGGATAGTGTAACCCCTATTGAATAGAACCATTCCTGTTAAGTGATGATTAATGAATGAAATGCCAAAGAATAGTTCCAAGTTAGTTTTCCTGACATGGAAGCAGCATTACACAGTAGCACTAGACAGCTATTCCATAGGAACAAATGAGATAAAAAATAATCCTAACAGCTTTGAATGAATAAATCTTAACAATATATTTATTAGGAACAGAGAAACATATTACCTTGGCACTAAGATCATTATAAGCATTCCCATAAGCCTCGCAGTTAATAATTTCCCCATTTCGTGATGGTCCCTGGCACCTCCTAAAGCTACTGAGAGGCATTCTTAGAGAGTGATCATCTACATTAAAAAAAGATCGATTATACGAAAATGAAACTAAATATCTGTATGTAGCACATGGTCAACAACGACAAGATGCATAAATGTGGTCCATTCAGATTCTTGGTACATGGTTATAATGTACCTATACATATCTCTAAACAATACAATATAATATCTAAATATATACATGCATAAATTTCAATTAATCGTGTATTATATATATCATGTATGTAGGACAGATTCACAAAATACAATGCAAATACACGTTTTCAAATATAATACATTCTTAACCCTTTACTATTCTACATTTACCCAAAATACAAACATGACATGAACTTAATATGTAGAATGACTTGTGCCGATGTTCATGATAAATTTCTAACTATTTTAAACTTTCCTGAAAGTTTGATTATTTCCTGGAAGTTAAGCTATTTTGAACTTTGATGTGAAAAATGTCAAGACAATTTATTTAAAACCTTCTTATCATGAGCATCTTTAAAATAGGTGATAAAAATTAACCCCAAGAACAAGAATAATATATGAACATGTCGTCAAACTCGAATACTATCATAGATAATGTAAAATTTCTGAGAATATCAAGGTTACCATAATTAGATTATTAACTAGTTTGAGAAACAATATATATATATAATAAGTGGTACTGATGTAGGTTCAAAATACGTATAAGATTTATCAGAAAGCCCAAGATTATGATTGAACTCAAAGACTGTTAGCATCCCAACGTCCAAAATCCAAGAGTCATATTACTACAAGCTATAAGACTATTGTCATGAGACCAATTATTACACCAGTTCCTATGGTTACCATCTACCTCTTTCAAAGGACAAGACTAAGTATTTTACTGAGATTTTCACAACTATTGAAGAGGAAAGATCAAACTCCTCATCACGATCTATATAACAAATCTCAAATTAGTAGAAGAATTAAAAATATGAAGATGAACGATGGGATGAAGAAATAAAAAAGCATGTTGCGGGAAAGATCATAAATGAAACTGAGACGATTGAAGCTCCATATTGTAAGAATGATGTTATATCTCTCATAGCTATTGTTTGATAGTTGTTTGTTTTAAGGTTAGTTTAGGTTGTTTGAGGATAAAGAGAGAAAAAATTATTTTAATGTTATAATTTGAAATAAAGTTATTGTAATATTAATATATGTTGAATGTGAAATAAGGTTAAAGTTTTATTGAAGTATGTTTAGGATAAGAAATAAAATTAATTTTTAATGTTAAAAATTTTGTAGGATATAAAATAAAATTTATTTTTAATGCTGGAGTTTGTATAGGACGTGAAATAAATATAAAAAATTAGAACAGTGCTTTTGCTTTTTAAGATGGGTTGGGGCGTTTGGGGGCTCATGCCAAACAAGCCATAGAGTCAACTACCATTGAAAATTTTAAAGGGAATAAAACATATATATGCTCATCACTTGATAATGTTAACGATAGAAAACATGTTTGATGTTTATGTTATTGAAGAGCATGGTGATTTGAAATTCGAAAATATAGAGTATATTGAGATGACTGTAGGTTTTGATCATATTGAAAAGAATGCATTGGACTTGATTGGGCACATTTGTATATAGTTATTAGCTAGTGGAGAATGATGGCATGTCTGAAGTTGTTAGTCTGAGATAGAGCCACCAAGGAAATCAAAGAAAAGAGAAAGAAGACTAAAGAACAACATATAGGGGAGGACATAATTGGGTTTTCATCAACGCTTCCATAAGTTGATCTGTCGAGTTTTCCAATTATTTCTAGAAAACTCTCTAGCACCTTACTACCCACATACGAAATGTTCAGACAGAGTCAATAGGTAGATTGTAGGTTTATGTTTAGTTTTTATGCATGCATCTAATTTTTTTTTATTTAAGAGAGTAGTTTAAGTCAAATTTACCGGCATTCTTATTTATATTCATAGCATAAAGAGCTCAATGGATATCATGGAAAAATAGATAGATATAAGTGCAAAAGTTTCTAAAAATAGTTATATAATAGTTTAAGTTGATTTCAAACTCATGAAATTAAGTTTTAAATGACTAGGTTGATTGGTTAAATTTGCATTTACCACTAAATACTGGGACTTGTACTTTTATTATTTCAAATTAGATGGTTTTTCATGACCCAATAGTAACATTTAATGCGATTTAGCCTTTCACATTTTTACTCGGGTGAACCTACACCTCATTGTCAAATAGCCAAATCCACTGCAAATAAAAAGTAAATCAAATAATTCATAATAATTAGATTATTTCTGTTCGAAATCAAGATACCGGTGATATTTGACTCAGTAGAGATATATGCCCTTTCATGTGATTTGGAGACATTAAGGGAGGAGCCATCACATGTAGCTTTAATCATGTGGAAGTACAGATTAACTACATCACATGGTGACGCACATGAGAATTGACATAGTTATTTATAGTTGTCGATTGACTAGATTATATAGAGCTATACATGAGAGACTTGATCATTTGATGGTACAAATTGATTGGATCCCATGGAGATACATACGAGCTGAGTTGAGTCATAATCAATCGAATCTCATAGAGTTGATCCTTACTCAGCAGGATCGAGTTAGTCCCAAGTCCCAACAAAAGAGAATTGATGGAGAGATCTTGTTCATTGATAGCCTAAATCAGATCACGTGCCATGATGCTCAATGGATGATGTAAATTATCTCTATTTTATTTTACTTTATTATTTAAAAAGATTGTTATGATGTTTGAATTTGTCAAATCCTTTTTATTTTTTTGCTTTATTTAACTAAAGAGGTTTGTTTAGTTCCAAATAACTCACGTAGTATGAGATTAACCCTCTTTAAATAGACCTTGTACCTGAACATTTTAAAACTTTGATAAATAAAATTTACCTAATTAGTGAGAGATTCAGCACCAAATCAATATTCTGGAAGGTAATGGAGGGGGAACCACAAGTAAAAATCCATGAAACTTTAGTTATCTACTTATGTTTAGAAAGAAAAAATAAAAATAAAGTTCCTCAACGCTTTGTTGTTTCCCAATTTTATCATTCTACCGACATTTTGTATCAACCCTCTTCTACACTAATTTAGGCCGTGTTAACTACAATTTGTTTTGGCCAATATTATAAACCCTAAAATTAACCTTCAGTCAATTACCTCGTTAATGACGGTTAATGACGGTTAATGACGGAACCTTATATTAGCTTCTTTTACCTTTTACAACCAGACAAAAAATAATTTTTATTCATACATAATTTCCAAATTATTTAACTATAATACAGATTAAAGAGGCCAATAAAACAAAGACTACTCAAATGATGCTAGTGAAAATCCAATGACAAAAGTCATACACCAACCAACATTCTTTCATCTAATTAACATCAGTGGAACTTTCAGAAGTTCGTTTTGCTTACCGTTAAAGAAATGGTGACCACACTTTATGCAGTACCAAAGATGTATGACAAGAAAGGTAAGCCCCCCTTTTTTTGAGACCAAAGGTAAACCCATATTTTAGGGGAAAGGAACACAAAATACAGCAAATAGCAAAGAGAGGCTAAGAAATCTGTTAATTAAAAGCAAAATAACTTCTTTGTCCTCAAAATATCTGCAAACAAGGGTGAAGCAAAAAAATGACAACAAAAATTCATGAAAAAACTAATATTTTCAAACATAATAGAACTTACTAACACGTTCACAAGAGTTTTCCTACATTTCCTATTTTTGGTAAGTTTTTAAAACCTTTTAGATAAAGTTGTGTATCAAAATTGACAAGTAGTAAAATTAGGTGTAAAACAGAATGTGAACACATTTTAGGCATAATTTTCTCTGGACTATGATGTTAATGTTTGTTTCAAAAAAGAAATGTTAGATTATCCATTAATTAAAAAAACAAAAAGATTTTTCTTCTCTCAAAATATTTGCAATGTTAGCATGTGGTGAGAAAGATGATAACTCAAAAAACAAATTTCAATACTTCAAAATTACTAAAGTTTCTAAACATGTTCACAAAGGTTTTCCTAATCTTTAACAAAATATAAAAATTTTGGAGGAGCTTTGTAAAAGAAAAAAAGATCAAGAGCAGTTAATTCATATGCCATTCTGCACAAAGAAAACAAGAGACAAAAAAAAAAACCTGAGTTCCCGATGCTCGGCTCCTGGTCTTCATCTAGTACTACCATCACTGGCCTGATCCTCCTAGACTGATTCCTTGCCTTCACCATTTAACAATAATAATGGAGCGTTAGATTCACCATTTAACAATAATAATAAAAGCATTAGATTGCTAGCCAAGAGTGCAAAACAAATTCAAATAAATACGGCTCCAAAAGAACCGTTTTCATTCCGAACAGCATAGAAAGACCTGGAGAAAAGCCCTCGGGGAAGACAACATCTGGACATCATCGTCCTCCATCTCATCAACGTCAATTGGCGAAAAGGCCATTCCAGCGCGAACCACCTCACCCACAGCCGCGACGCAGTTTTCCTCAGTCGGCCGGTCTTCCGTCGCCGCCGGCGTCGGCGGAGGCGCGTTGAGATCCAAGTTCGTTGGCGACTTTCGGCGACTTCCATTCCTCGAATACTTCTTCATCCCCCGCTTCAAGGACGAGTGGGAGCTCATGCTTTGCCGCCGCCGCCGCCGCCGGAAAAGGGGCCCAAACAACCCTACAGAAAACAGTAAATGGGATGCAAATCGAAGTGAGCGATCTACGGAAGAACAATCTATGTCGCTAGAGATCACGACGATTAGGTTTTCGACTGATTTATCCGATAAACTGAATGAATTGAGATTTTCAGAGAAGGCAATAGATAGAGGCTCGGCTTCGAGCCCATATCGAGAAAGTCAGCCGCAACCCCGGGCCAAACTCGTACAGCCCATGTGGACCCCAATCCCACTAGGATCTCCTGCGATGGATCAAACATAAGTTATGATCGAACGATGAGACCTAATAGTTCTTCGTGATCAATAAAAATTTTTAAAAAAATTATAAATATTAAATTATTTACAAAAAAAACAGTTAAAATAAAGGAGATCAGAGAAGCTCTAAAATAAAAAGACTGGCTAGTACCCCGATAAATATGGTACATCGAGTCTGAATTAAGGGAATTCTATTATTGTCATAAGAGATATCCTGTTTTCACTATATAGAGTGATTGGAAGTAGTTTACTGTCTAAATTTTTTGATTTTTTAAGAGGCTTTTAAAGCATATTGTATTATACATAACTTATGATCAAACGGTGAGACTCAACAGTTCTTCATGATCAATAAAAAATTTAAAAAAAATTATAAATATTAGATTATTTATAAAAACAGTTAAGATGGAGGAGACCAGAGAAGCTCTAAAGTAACAAAACTAGCTAGTATACTTGGATAGTTATAGTACACTGAATCTGACTTGAGGGAATTCTATTATCATCATAAGAGATATCTTATTTTCACTATATAGAGTGATTGGAAGTAGTTTACTGTCTAAGTTTTTTGATTTTTTTAAGAGACTTTTAAAGCATATTGTATTATACATAAGTTATGATCAAACGGTAAGACCCAACAGATCTTCTTGATCAATAAAAAATTTTTAAAAAATTATAAATATTAGATTATTTACAAAAATAATCAAGATGGAGGAGACCAGAGAAGCTCTAAAGTAACAAAACTGACTAGTATACCTAGACAGATATAGTATACCGAGTCTGAATTGAGGGAATTCTATTATCATCATAAGAGATATCATGTTTTCACTATATAGAGCGATTGGAAGTAGTTTACTGTCTAAGTTTTTTGATTTTTTAAGAGGCTTTTAAAGCATATTATATTATACATAAGTTATGATCAAACGGTGAGACCCAATAGTTCTTCATGATCAATAATTTTTTTTAAAAAAATTATAAATATTAGATTATTTATAAAAACAGACAAGATGAAGGAGACCAGAGAAGCTCTAAAGTAACAAAACTAGCTAATATACCTGGATAGATATGGTACACCGAGTCTGACTTGAAGGAATTCTATTATCGTCACAAGAGATATCCTGTTTTCACTATATAGAGCGATTGGAAGTAGTTTATTGTCTAAGTTTTTTGATTTTTTTAAGAGGCTTTTAAAGCATATTGTATTATACATAAGTTATGATCAAACGATAAGACCCAACAGTTCTTCATGTTCAATAAAAAAATTTTAAAAAATTATAAATATTAGATTATTTACAAAAACAGTTAAGATGGAGGAGACCGTAGAAGCTCTAAAATAACAAGACTGGCTAATACCTAGATAGATATGGTACACCGAGTCTGAATTGAAGGGATTCTATTATCGTCATAAGAGATATCTTGTTTTCACTATATAGAGCGATTGAAAGTAGCTTATTATTTAAGTTTTTTGATTTTTTTAAAAGGCTTTTAAGGCATATTGTATTATATATGTTTATAGTTCAGTCAATAAGGTGGTTGATCTTTTACATTCTTCTTCTTATATAGTTTATTTATATAGAATAAAATAAGAGTGTATCTCTTTTATCTAATTTTTGCACTATCTATACTGAGGATTATAACTATTGTACTTGATGTATTTATTTTATTTATTTATAGTATTACAGGATCCTGCCGAGTTTCACTGAAAGATAAAATTCAAAATTATTTTTTATTTTAAGTTTGGGTAAATTACATCTGGGCCTCTAAGATTGAAAAAATATTATAAATTGGTAAAAAACTTTGAAAAATATTAATTGGTAGAATTATTAAAGCACTGTCATTTTATATTAATTAAGAAATAATCATTAATTTTTTACCATTATACGCTGTAAAATTATTTTCAATCATTAACATTTTAGTTTTTTAGATTATAAATTTTTAAATTTTTAAAATTTTAATGCTAAAAAAAACAAGAGATGAGAGAATTAAATTTAAATTTTTATTAAATATTTAAAAAATAGTGAGAATAACGTAATATAATGATCTTTAAAATATATAAATTGTTTAAATTAGTTAAAGATAATTAAATTTTATATTTCTTTAAAAAATGCGAGTAAAATATGTGAAATTCTAAAAGAAAGATTAAAATTATAATATTTTTACAATCTCACGGATTAAAATTAAAAAATTTTATAAATTGAGATCAATTTGTATTGCCCTCCTCCCGACTTCAAAGACATAGATGCAATTTACCTCTTTTTTGAATTTTTCACTTGATTTTTAAGTTAAATCGAACTTAGATGGCATTTGATTCGATGTTATCTTAATAGTATGTCATGTTATTTAGATATCATCTTTGAATTGAGAATTCTATAATTTTTTAAAAATTTATTTAAAAATGTCATCAAATCAAACAATTATTTTCTCTAAATAACATGATATAGCATCATAATAACATCAAACCAAACGCCTTCTTAATAGTAAATCATATTCTCATTTAAATATTCATTTATAAAAAAAACTATCAAAATATCAAGACCTAATTTTTTTTCAAAAAATTAAGAGCTACAAGAAAGAGAGTGAAAAATCGAGAGATTACATTATAGTTTTCACACAAAGACAATAACTTGATGTGTGGCATGCACATAGAATGAGAAACAAATGACAATGATTATTGAATGAAAAAATAACGAATGAAATTCATTTGCAAAAAAAAAAAAAAAACAAATTTTTATCTCAAAGATTCGTGTTTTTAATTGAAAGATCGATAGATAGATAGATATAGATATAGAATGGGCAATGAGAAGCCACATGGCATGAGATTTTTCTTATCTAATGAAAGGTGGACTGTGAAGAGAATGGAATGGGAATGAAAAATGGGAACACACGACAATCACAACAGGATAAAAAAAATTCTCCTATGTGAACTCCCTCTGTTAATATACTGTAGCTATAGATATATATATATATATATATGTATAACTTCAATAGCAATTTAATAACTTCAATAGCAATTAATTTTTTATTTTTGATTTTATTCCTGAACATTCCAATTTTCTAATTCACTTAAAAATTGTGATAACAATGTGATTCAAATCTAAAACCTCCTAGTACTCAAAGCAAACTCATTCTCCGCTATGTTAGGAGAACACCACTAATAAATAATACAATTTAATTAGCAAATGATAGTTTTTTTAGATCCATACTTTGAATGGGATCCAATTCCATCAAGATCAGCTAGGAGAAATTATTGGGTTCCCCCCGCACATGCATTGCAGCCCCACCCCATGCATGCATGGCGGGCTGTGATCGAAGGCTCGAACATTTGAGCACCTGAACCCAATAATTTCTTGGCCTGACCAGACCTGCAAAATTTTTAATGTGGAGACACCAGAGAATGAAATCTTAAAACAGCTTTCTTAAACCTTGTCTAAATGAGTTTTACAAAAAATAAAGAAAAGAAAAGAAAAGAAAAGAAGAAAAAACACACAATTGTCATTGTTATCATTCCTGAAGTTCACTTGCACACATTTCATAAAGGCATGTTGCTAAATACATAACATAGACAAGAAATGACTTTCAAGAAAGAAATATTAACTCAACTGTCAGAATCCTTATCCAGGTATCTACAAACCAACATATTCTTTATGTAACTCTACCATGAAAACCTTCATTTCTTCAAACTGAAGCAGCAAAGGCTCTGAAGCCATATCCAAAAAAAAAAAAAAAAAAACATCATTAGATGATCAGAATGCATCAAGTATTGAAAAAAATGTACTCTTGTAAACAGTAGCAGTTGAAATAGTGTAGAAAACCCATTTTCATATGGTTTCAAATAATAAATGAATAGATCTTCCTTTGGTATGCTAGACCAGAGATTCTGAATTTTCTGTGGTTTGTACAGCTCGTTTGTAAAAGTTGAAATTAATCACACAAGCATAGTTTTACATTAAAAGAACATTAGAACTTGACATGCATATATCTAAAACATGAAATACATTAAAATTGTGCAAATAAAATTCTAAATGAATGAAGTTTTAAACTGCATCAATATGAACGGCACATCGTTTCCAGGTATGAAGTACACATCCAAATCACAATGAAAGTTTTCCTCTTTTAACAGGTCCAAAGAAAGCTCAAACAACCCAACAATGATTGTAATTCACTGGCATATTTGTGTAGATGCAGTAAAGCGTGTGGACATGACTATTAAATAGGACTTCCAAATACTTGAGGAACGTGAACAAATATCAACAATCTACCTGTCATCCATGAAAAGAACTACTTATGCCAACCTTCCCTAAGAACCACGAAAACATATCTAAAAATCTACTACTTGCTAGTTGATGATGTCTTTTACAAGTTTACAATGATAAGCGAGTAGTGCAGTTGAAAATCATCCAACCATAAACCAAGATAAGGCATAATGGCCCTAATTCAATCCATCGGCTCAAGAGATCAAGGGATGGAGCAATGGGTGATGTTTGCACAAAGAGAAAAGACATCTCAATATCAAGATAGTTAACTTGTAATCCTAAGGTGAAGGCTAAGAGCTAGGTAGAAGTGGTATTCAAAATCATGAATAAATATCTGATAACAGTAAACAAATACATTTCATTTTGATGTCCTCCTACACAATATGGTTGGCAGGCAGAAAGCTAACCCCTCCTAAATAAAGGTGTGTTTTAGAGAAACTACATACAAGCTATGTAGTCAAGAGCCACATAAAATGTAAACAATCAACTAACCCCTCCTAAATAAAGGTGTGTTTTAGAGAAACTACACACAAGCTATGTAGTCGAGAGCCAGATGAAATGTAAACAATCCACTCCAGAAGAGCTCTCCCTCCATCTCTTACTTAGCTAGATGCAAAATAAAAGAGTTTACATGGTGAACACATTTAAATACAAGATACAACGTGAACTCACAATGGATTGTGAATTAGTCTTTTGTCTCCGATGATCAGCATGCGATTCACGGGAAGTTGGTGGAATCTCAGTAGAACCAGAGTGTTTTTCCTTACTCACTTGGCTGAAGATGTAACTGTATCCATCAGCTGATGCAGGATCCAGCACATCCCATTCCCCAAATTTTGGGACAGCTGAGCCTGTGTCATGCTGTTTATTTCGAAAGTAACACCAAAAATTATTCTTCATCAAGTATAAATTTCCCAATTTGTTCATGTTAAGGAGAAGGATGGGTATCCATTTACCACATAATCACTGCTAGGCTTCATTTTACTTCTACCCGGGGTGTTGGGAGCAAGTCCATGCTTTTCTGATGAGGATCTTTTTTCCCTTGAAGGAGAAAAAACACCATTTTTGCTTCCCGATCCGATATGCTGATGGTGATGAAGGGGAGAATTCTCGACGCTTTGCTCAAATGCACCATTACCTTGGCTTGCCCTCCTCTGGGGATTACCTATGTTTCCCTGTTCACGCCGCTTCAATGGTGATTCTGAGGCAGGCTTCTTGGTGGATGAGGCTTCTGCACTCCTGTAATTGACAGCTTGCTGCTCGTTGACATCTTCTTGACTCTTTTGCCTCTCATGTTTTACTTTCATTGATCCAGGATTAGATGGAGCCCTATATGGAGAGGCATGGAAAGGAACATCACCTTGGTAAAACGCTTCTGGATTTTCTAGGGGGTCATTTGGATTGATCAGCTTTGTGGCATTCTTTCCTTTACGAGCATTCTCAAAATACTGAGTGTAAGGAACATCTCCACCATCATTCCAGTTTCCAAATTGGGGAACATGAGCATTTTGCTGCCGCCAAGTCATTTAATCAGATATCATTTTTACTGTGATGGGGTAATTATAATCAAAGAAAATAAAAGTAACAGAGGAAACAAGCAACAATCAAGAAGAATTTTTAAAAACATATACATTGTTTATGGTTAGGCAAAGATCAATATGCTGTTGTCATGTATACGAAAATTCAATACCACTTTAACTACCAATTTAAGATAAACTGCACCAAAAATTCAGATTCCTTGATTTCAAGCCTAATTACAAACGGGTTCATTATCTTTCATTGACAACTTAAGTTTAATGTTCTCCCACAAAACATATCGAGCACTTGTACCAAAATGCTTACTAATTTCTGAGTTGATTCCCTGGTTCCTCCTTAGTATTCTGTATGATAAAAATAGATCTACATTGCCCACATTGGAATTGCATTCGCAGTAATCATTATAGTTGCAAAGAAAGAGCTAGGTCAGCATAAGTGGCAGATTGGCTTTACTGGTGAACTGACTTGAGAAGGACATATTCATACCATCATTACAATTTTGGAAGGAGCAAGACGGCGGTTCAATGGTTTTTATGGGAACCCTGACAAATCCTTACGGCACCACTCTTGGGATCTCATTCTGAAAATCAACTCCCTTGCCTCTGAACCCTGAATCATGGCTGGCTATTTTAATGAAATTTTCTACTCTAAAAAAGCCGGGCTTAGCAGACCTGGGATTTCGAGGCTGTTTGTTTACATGGCACACCAATCATAAGGGTGACAGATATAATCAAGAATGCTGAGATAGTGTTTTGGAAAATGAAAGTTGGAAGTCGAAAAATAGAGATGCAGTGGTCTTTCACAGAGGATTCTTTGGATCAAATCATAGTCATCCAAATCATTCTAAATACAAATATTGATGCTAGCATGGTAGCCACAAGAAGAAAATTATATTCAGATTCAAGCCAAGTTTTTTTTTTTTTTTTTTTGATGATTCAAGACAAGTTGGAGAACCAATATGATGTGCCAAAAGATTGTAAAGAAAAGCTGGGAGAAGACTGAGAGGTACTTGGGATCCCAAACCTCCCCCAGGCTCTTGACAATGTTGGATAGACCTTACCAGGTGGAGCAAAACTCATTTTGGCCATATTGGTCTTAAAATTAAGAAGATTCAGTAAGAGTTGGAACAACAAGGCCGATTTCATCAACTGGAATTGGAATTAGATCATCTCCTGGCACTTGAAGAATATTATTGGAAACAAAGGTCACATATAGATTGGTTAATTGGGGGTGATAGAAATATAGAATACTTTCACACAAAAGCATCAAGCCGATCAAAAAAAAAGACAATTAATTGCATCCTTGACCAAAGGTGGGAATGGATTGCTGATGGTGACACTATAGTGAAGGGAATTGAAAATTATTTCGTCAATCTCTTGGCCTCTACTAAACCAGCCGGCCTATCTATTGTGTTTCATCAAATATGATCCAGCCCAAAATCAGTGTTCATATGAAGGCCCGTGAAGAACCATTCACTGTAGAGGAAGTACATACAACACACTTCAACATGAAGCCTTGGAAGGCACTCAACCCTGTTGGCTTCCATGAGGGGTTCTTTTAGAAAAAATGGGAGATGGTAGGCAAGACATTGACTAGAACATGTCAAAATGTCCTTAACCGGATTACTTTAGTGAGAGCACTCAATGCGACCTTCTTCAGCAGATTGCTTACAAGATTGTCATGAAGGAAAAAGCTAATCAGTTGAAAGTTTTCCTGCCTCAAATTGTTTTAGAAGAACAGAGTGTCTTTGTTCTAGGTCGTCTCACCACAGATAATATTATTGTGGCTTTCAAGATCCATCACAAAATTGATAGCACCTTTTTGATATGGGGAGATTAACCTTTTCCAAGCGATGGGGACTGTGTTTCTACCACGCAATTATAGGTCCTTTTAAATAGGGCAACAATAGGCAACATTATCCCAATTAGCGATCTTCATCATGAATGCCCTCTATCATCGTATCGTTTTCTCGTATGCGCGGAAGGTTTCTCGACACTCTTGTGAGGCCTAAATGGAGGAGGCCAATTACATGGCATCATGGCGGTAAGGTATGCACCTAATATTAATCATCTACTCTTTGCAGATGATAGTAGTATAATTGAAGAAGCACATGAAAATACATGCAATGCAACCAAGGAGGTCCTCACCCTTTATGAAAGAGCCTCTAGTCAACCATCAACCTTCAAAAATCTACGCCCTAACATTAATTTGTCAGGTGAAGTTCAATTATTGGCTCCTTGGCAGTTTCTCAATTTTAGCCGCATGATGATTAATAAGGCCTCCCTTCCTTTGTGGGTAAAAACAAGAAGAAAGTATTTAATACTATGCAGGAAAATGTTTGCAAAAAACTGCAGCTATGGAGGAGCAAAATTTTTTCATAGGGAGAAAGGGAAATTCTTGTCAAGGCAATAGCTTGGGCAACCTGTACCTACACCATAAGCATTTTTGAAAATATAGTAGAAACTTACAATGAACATCAAGCCATGATCCTAAAATTTTGGCGGGGAGGTTACGAGGATCGAAGAAGTATACATTGGCTTTAGAAAGAATTTGTTTGCAAACCATAGGTAGAAGGATGTATAGGCTTCCGTGCATGATGCCTTTCAATATGGCTGTTATTGCAAAATGCAAAACAAACTTGGAGAATCCTTTCAAGCCTGGATCCATTATTATCTCGAGTCTTGAAGATAAAATATTTCTCAGACACTAATTATCTCAACGCATTGATTTTTGTGTTCCAATCAGTGAAACCAACCATCAAAGGTGGGTGGATTAAGTTTCACTCTTCGTGTGACTTCATCGTCGTCATAAGAATTTGGAGTATGCCTAGCTCTACCACTACCCTGGCATCTAGAGACTCCATAATCAGGGTATGAATCTTGATACACAAATCATCGAGGTGCCGCGAAATTAGGAGATCTAACTTGTTCAACATGACCAGGTCGACTATTGTTGGGTCAAAAAGGTCATCCTCTAGGGACTCAACCGCCTCTCATAACAAGTTGATGGATAGGTTCCTCTTCGTCATGTATGGATGGTTCAATTTCATTCTCACCCTCATTGACATTCAAATCCGGGATATGTCGAGGGCTAGGTTGTGGGGGTTGGCCTTGGTTCAATGCATCCAATTTAGCCTTTAGCTCTTCATGGGGAGTTGTAAAATTGTTAAGTTGATCACTTATATGGGCTAAAATAGCCTCAAGTAATTCATTGGGTGGGTAACCCAACTTGGTACAATCTACTCGTTCTAGTTGTCATGGTACAAAAATTTTATAAATTTTTAATTTAGAGTTTTCTAAAGACTTAGATGCAATGCAAGAATGGACCTAGGTGTAAGGCAGAAAAGATGCAGTAAAACCTGAACAAAATGCAGGAAAAAATACAGTTAGATCTATATGCAATGCTGGGAAAACCTAGAACTAAGCTGGGCCACGCAGGAAACTGCAGATTGGTAATCCAGAACGTAGAAATTACATACAGGGATTTGAGAATAATTGCAAAACTGCAAAAACAAATTTGCAATTGTAGAACCAACCCAAAATATTGCAGATTTACAGGGTTTAAAACTGTAGAATTTACAATTCTACCAAGGAAATATGCAGAAAATTCTGAAAATTGCAATTCAAAAGCTGGAATTTGCTAAAATTAGTTTCTAAATGCAGGAATGAGTTAATTAATGCTTAATTAACACCAAAACAGGATCAATTAAGATGTAGAAACCTTAAATCTACTTGCTCTGATACCAAATGACGTCGAATGAAATGCAAACACAATTCTTCACACTTCAAATTTTAGAGAAAATTATTTAAATTACACTTAGATCAAGATATGTCTTCCTACTAATATTTTTATCAAATTTAAAGCAAAACAAATTCAGTAGAGTTTGAAAATGTCTACAAATAGCTATAACTAGGCCATGGGTCCCTAAAGAATGCGGTAACAATATATATATATATATATATATATATATATATATAAAGTTATATATATATATATAAAGTTTATACATCATATCACAAAGATGAAGAGAGCATAGGATAATAATATGAAAATATAGACTGAAAAGCTACAATAACAATAGAGAAAATAAAAAATAACGTGATCACCCAAACCCTTTAATGTGTAGCTCGAACCAATATCAAATCCGCAGAAGTTCAGACAAGAGCCTCGTACAAGACTCAACCAACTAGAGGTCCCTTCACTTGATAGGTAGGCGGCGGCAGCGACACCACAGCGGCAACGGCGACAATATAACAGCAGGGGGGATGCGGCAGTGACTACAAAAGTGGTGGCGATAGTAGCAAACTATACTACGACGGCGGCAGTGGCGTCTAACAGTAGCGACAACAGCCAAGGTGACCAACGATCACTCCAAGGGGGAGAGATTCCAATGTGCAAAATAATCTAGATCCCCTTCTTTTGCTTCATCGCATGTCTATGTAAAAGAAAAAGCCATGAAACAAGAAAAAATGGGGAGGGCTAATCATGAAACAAGAAGAAGTGGGGGAACTAATCCATGAAATAAGGAATGAGGGGGGATGAGGGGCCCCACCATGACTTATGAATCTAAGAGAAGTTTGGGTCAACTTAACCCATCATACAATCCTTAACCCAGAAATAACCTAAAGTACATTCACTCAAAAATACAATAAATCCAAGGTTTTGTCACTTACTTTCTGGCAAAATATGCTCTTAACGTTCCAAATGATATAATATGGTCCAATTCTTTACCTATTTGTCTGAACACTTTAATGTACTCAAATCTGTCTGGATTGGACTCTATAAAGCTAGATTACTTCAAAAAAAAAAACTTGCAAGAGGAAAAACTAATAGTAGTCAGTCCAAGGTTACAAACTTTTATGAAATAGTTAATTTTCTTGAGCCACTATCCAAAATTTAAGGCACCCATCCTCTCTTTCATAAGAAAAAGCATCCATCCATCGATCAACCTATTCTCTTTGAGGGGTAAATCAATCAATCATCCAACCTAAACTAGAAAACTGAGGTCAGATCTTGTTATTTAAAAAGCTACCTGATGTCAAATAGAAGAAATTTATTCCAGTCTTGATATTGATCTCCTTCAGTCAATCACGAAGACAATCATTAAAAGGAAGAGTAATTACCATGTATTTAAAGCCTTTAGTGACATACTAAATGTAGACTTCCTCCTACCAGTATGAAGAATCAATTTACCAATCAAATGGTTCAAGTTCTATGTCAGAATAAAAGCAAAATACCCTTTTTGGGGTAGAATTGGGACTTGAACAAAACCTTCTATAAATAACCAGATCCAATAACTTTCCCATCTCACATGGTAAATAAGCAATAAGAAATGACTTGATCCCAAATACTTAGGGTTTATCTCATCTAATATGGTAACTAAATGTCAAAATTCAATTAAAGAACTTAAGCAACACAGATGTGTGCATGAAAAGGCAATTAAAATTCAATTATTGTTAACAACCTTGATAGACATCACACAGTCAAAAGAAAAAGGCACTCAAATTAAACAACATCTAAAAACAAAGTCTTCACACAAATCCTCATTCTTACTGTATAGGAAATACCATATGCCAATATAATTAGCAAAAGATCCAGCTCACACCGTACAATAGGGGCTGTAACCTCAGCGTCTGCCATTAACAGTAGATGAAAAGTTCATTGCTCAGAGCGGTCAGAAACTACAGATTACAAAACCTAATTCCCGAAATCTCCCAGCTCAATCAATTACAAAACCCAAAAAAAGGCGATTAAAAGAGACTCATACAGTGTTAGTTGAAAGAACTCACTGCCATCCTCTACGCAGAGTTTCGCAGGAAGAGTGAACGGACCTCCTCCGGAGTAGAGACGACGAACCTCCCCTCGAGAGATGCCGAAGGATCGCGAGGACCAAAAGAGCATTGATGAGCTTTTTTGATGATAAAAAAATCAAGTTTTTTTTTTTTTTT
>KZ451932.1:3996215-4060084 GCA_002786265.1 Apostasia shenzhenica | reverse complement strand
CTCTCTCTCTCTCTCTCTCTCTCTCTCTCTCTCTCTCACACACACACACACACACACACACACATAGAGAGAGTAAATTACATATAGATATCTGAGGTCTAGGGATTTCACAAATTAGTTTATAATTTTTAGAAATTTTTCACTTTGATTCTTTTTTCTACTTTTTTATTTCCCAACCATCCTTGAGATTTCTTCCATAATTAATTTTTTTAAAGCTTCCATACCTATGATATAATTATCATAATTCCATAATTCATTTTTGGATCATCTCAGATATAATTATCAAAACTATGATAAATAATAAATAAAATTATAGGTTCGTAGCAACATCTCAAATTATAGTTTTTTAAAAAATAACATTAACACTTCTAAGCTTTATTGTTAAGCAATTAGTTAAGTGAAATACAACAACAACAACAACCAAGCCTTAATCTCACTAGGTGGGATCGGCTACATGAATCCTTTGTTTCCATTGCGTCCTATCAGTTATCAAATTCTTATCTAAGTCTAAGTAACTAAAATCATTCTTTATAGTTTTTTGTCATATCTTCTTTGGTCTCCCTCTTCCTCTTTGTATATGGGCAAAATCTAATAACTCAATTTTTCTAACTGAAGCTTCAATCGGCCTACAATTTAGATGTCCAAACCATCTAAGTCGACTTTCTCTAAGTTTATCCTCAATTGGTGTAACACAAACTTTCTTTCAGATATACTCATTTCTCATTCTATTCTTTCGTGTATATCCACACATCCACCTTAACATTCTCATTTCTGCAATATTTATTTTATTTGTATGTTTCCTCTTTGCAGGCCAGCATTCTGCATCATATATCATCGCTGGTCTTACTATAATTTTATAAAATTTACTTTTGATTCTGGATGAGATTTTTCTATCGCACAACACACCAGAAGCATTTCTCCATTTTACCCATCCTGCTTGAATCCTGCTAATGATGTAATTATCTATTTCGCTATTATTTTATATAATTGATCCAAGGTTAAGTGAAATAACTAAGAATAAATTGCAAAATTATAATCACCTGATAACAAGGAGGATTGGAAAATCAAATTAGTATAAAATTATAACTTCAGGATAAAAATGAAATGACATGAAGTTTATAGACTAATATATAATATTTCTAAACCTGGACAACCTATGAATAATTTGTCCCTTAAGATTGTTTCCATTTCTTTCAATAGGTCCTACAGATTTACTAATCTGATATTATTCAAAAAAGATTTTTTAATTATTATTTGGGGGTAATTCTAGCGAGGACCCTAAAATAGATTCAAAATTTTATATAAGTTCGTAAAAATAAAAATATACTTTTAAGTTTCATTTGCCAAAAACCTTTTCTACTTGAATCCTTTTTATAGATTTCATTAAAATTAACAGCTAAATTATTATTTTAAAAAATTTAAAAAATATATATTTAGATATTAAAAAGATACTATTCTAGATTAGAATATAAAGAAAACATAAGTTAAAGTTAGAATAGTAGTTAAAAATACTTAAATATATTTTAAAATTTTAAAAATGGTAACTTAAGGAGCAAATTTAGTGGAATCATTAAAAATGACATACGTGAAAAAACTTTTATGCAAGAGAGATTCAGATGATATATTTTTATTTTTATAGATTTACATAGAATTTGAGTTATACTTCTGAGTCCCGAATGAAATTACCACTTATTATTGTTGTACTTTCCTTTGCATATTAAACCTTTTCTCATTCATTCATTAAGCAAACCATGCAGCACCTACGTCCGTATAGTTCTACGAAATTTAGCATCGCAATTAGTAGAAATGTTGAAATAGAGAGAACATAGAAATAGAGCAACTGTATTTAAATATGATATATGCATGATTTGTTAGCAAAAAGAAGTTTCTAAGTTCGTATTCAAATATGATCTGTCAGCAAAAAGGTGGAAATACGTAAGGGTTTGATTTTTTTCTCTTATTTGAATACGATTTATGAGTGAAAAGACAGAAACACAAGAAAATTTAATCTTTTTTGTATTTGAATACGAAACGGGCTGAAACTCATTTCTGCACAAATTTTTTTTAATTCATCTTATTAAAATAAAAAAAAAACTAATTTATGCTATTTTCTTCTATTTTTGATTTTATCTTCGAGATATAATATATGATTTAGCTAATTTGCATGAAGATTTTAAATTATAAAATATATTAATAATTATAAGATATGTTAACACACAAAATTGACTCTTTTGCAATTGAATATGATAAAGTCTATTTCTATACACATCTCAGTTTAAATGCGAATTATGTGCAAAAAAAATATTATATTTATATATGATTTTAGCATGCAGAAACATCAGGAGATCCTGTGCTTCAGCATAAATTTTTGTATGTTTCATATTCAATTGTATTTCAATACAAAAAAAAAATCAATAAATCAAGTGATTCGAGTTAAATCTATTTTTCATTTTAACATTTTATTCATTTTTATATATTTAGCATTTTTATATGATGGTTTCTTGTTAATGATTTAATTCATTTTTGAACATTTTCGTTTGTCATTTTGTTCATCCTCCACGCTACTTGGCGTTTTCAATGCCCTGTGGGCTTGGAGAGAAGTCAACAAAATTAACAAAATTCTTGTTGGACCATCAAATAATTTATCCATGTTGGCCTACAATAGTTAGGTTAGGTAGGTGTGACATTAATGTTAAGGCTCAATTACATACATGTAGTTATAAAAAATTATATTTATTTATTATTTATTTTTTAGAATTTATTTACATATGTATCATTTTGTAATTTTTATTATTATAACAATAATCATCATTGTTAATTTAACTCAAACACTTACAATAGCAATCTCAGTAGTCATTAGTGGTGCTGGGTGGTCAACAGCTTGCAACATGGCTATTAGCAATGACTGACGGTATTGATTGATGGTGATAGTCGGCATTAGCCGATAGTAGCGATTAATTTATGGCAGCCAGTGATACTCAATAAGGTGCTAATGCAAAGATGCTCGACCAACAATGATTGGTAAATAGAATTTTATATATACATATATATTTCATTTATGTTAAATGGTTCTAATATGAGTGACGCTTATAGAATATTTAAGATTATAGGTTAATATTAAAGTAAATAAATTTTTAAAAATAATTAATATGTACTTATAACTTTTTCAATAATATGTGTGTAAGTTATTGTAATTTTAATCTTTACAACATTAATTCCTGATTTAGAACTCACATTTCGATTATGTAATGGATAATCGATTAGCAAAATGAATAATTTTTTAGAAATAATTATAATTAATTAACTAATTAATATGATAAGTATTATTACAAAAGTTAACGAAGAGAGCATATTTCTGATAGTGTTAGAGGGCGTCATTAACACGAAGTCACACCTTGAGGGACTTTTTAGTTAATTTTTAAATATATATATATATATATATATATTTTTTTTGAAAAAATTTATTTTAAATATTTTTGTATGATTTATTATTATATAATAAGTCTTCGTAGCAAACTTTTATTTTTTATAGAGTAATATAACTTTTAAATGTAGAAATAAAATGAGTATGTATTTCATCTCATTTTCAATTGTAAGTTTCGTATTCCACGTGTTTTTGGTAGGTTGAAAATCTCGAAAAGCGATATCATTATATAGAAAATGTAAATATACATCTTTTATCTTTGTCTATATTCTATTACATAGATTCTCTAAATTAATTATATTATTTTTAAATTATTATTTTTTATTTATTTTATTTACATACTTTTTTGATTTTGAGCATATTTTCAGACATATTTTAAATTCATAATAGAAAGTTATAAGATATATAAAGTATAAATGAAATAGAATAAATACATACAAGTTGCATTGGAGCAAATTTTTTAAATGAATTTAAATTTTTTAATATAATTAAAAATATTATAATAATATATTACATAAAATATATACATAATTCTGTCTTCGTCTTTTACGACATCACTCTATACACGGATCTGAAGCTTGATATCTCTGCCAACTACTATTCAATAAACGGCTGACGCTCTCCGTCCAAATCCTAATTTAGGGCTTCTTCTCCAGCTGCTAGGGTTTCGCCATCTTCCCTCGGAAGCATGTACGCGGATCAGGTCGCGTCGGGGACTAAGCGGTCCATCATGGAGCGCTTGAACGGCGATCTGGGCGAAGATGGCCGTCGCCGGCAGCCGTTGTTGAAAAGGTTCAACTTTGTTGGCTGTATGAGCTTTATTCTACTTATTCCTAGTTATTAGGGTTTTTCGGGTCTTGTTACCTAACGCTAGTTATTGCCGATCGTGCTCTTTCATTTGGCTCGCCTTCTGTAAAGTTGAGAATTTAGTCTGTTCGACTTCCTCCAGTTGTTTAAGGACAAGAAGCCAAGGATCGAAAATTGCTAGGAATCTTTAGCAGTTCCCTGCATGTTTTATCCAGTTAACCTTGAATTTGAGTCAGACGTGTTGCTGACAGTTTCCATATTCCATGCGTGGTTTGGCATGCTTTTTGTGCTGTTCAACGTTGTATGTTCTTTGTGACTGGAATTTTGATATTCGGTGTCATAGTAATTCTTTAGTTCTGTAGTGACTGTAAAACTTGGTTAAATGTGTTTCTAGTTCAACACTATTCATGGATTATCCCGAAACAAACTTATAATAGTCAATCACTTTGCAGATTCTTGCCTAGTAGTATTTTCCTTGATTCATTGCTATTTTTGAGGCAGGAATTCATTTGTAGCAAGTGAAAGAGAGTTCATGCATGCGTTTTGTTAAAAATAGCTTGAAGAAGTGAATATGATGTGATTATTCATGTCTTACCTTGTATAAAGAGAGGGCAAATTTGGAAGTTGTTCAACCTCATTGTTGATCGCTGATCTCCGTGTCAGTTGTGCTTCGACTGGTTGGACTTGGAAATGGAATTTTAAAAGCTAATATATGTTGTAGACACGGGGGTTTTGCGAATGTAATTTTAATTTATAGAAGCATACTTCTTGAAAACTTATTTTTGCTCTAGTAATCATAAGAGAATAATTCTAGTTTACACCTAGGAAGCATGGACATGACATGAGTTAGGGGGACATGACACCACACAACACAATATGACAATCCAACAACTTTCCAAAATATAGGAAATGAGCACGACAAGATACCACTAATAAAAATTATATGTTTCATAACACAAGTGACCATTCAACAATAGCAACCATAAATCAAGTCTTTATCCCACTAGGCGGTATTTAGCTACATGAATTATTTGTTTTTATAACACTTTATCAAATAAATTTTCATTTAGTTCCAAATATGTAAGATCTTCCTTATAATTTCTTGTCATGTATTTTTTTATTTTTCTCTCTCTTTTTACATGAACAAGATCCAATAATTTAAATTTTTTTTATTGGAGCTTCTATCGACCTACAATTTATATTTCTAAACTATTTAAGCTAACTTTCTTTGGGTTTATTCTCAATTGAGGATATTTTAACTTTCTCGTAGATATATTCATTTTTCATCTTGTCCTTTTGTATATACTCGTTTATCTATTTTAGCATTCTTATTTCTGTGACACTCATCTTATTTATATGTTTCTATTTTGTAGGTTAACATTTAGCACCACATAACATTACTAGCCTTATAATTGTTTTATAAAATTTACTTTTAAGTCTGAATAGAATTTTTTTATCACACAGTGCACCAAATGCATTCCTCCATTTTATCCATCTTGCTTGAATTTTGCTAATAACATCACTATTTATTTCATCATTATTCTGTATGGTTGATTCAAGATATTTAAATTGCTTGCGCTTATTGCTAGCAAGTAACCATTCATATTTGATAAAATACATGAAGTGCAAAACAAGTCTGATTAGTCAAATAGAAACGAATTATAATTAAAAAATAAATATTTTATAAGTACCTATTTGATGAGTACCTATTTGATGATGAAACTTGGCATAACATACTCTTCTTGTTGTAAAAACATCTATGAAAAATGGACAAAAAATGGGAACACGAGGACACTTGTATACGACATGACTCAACACGGTGAGGCTTATAGAGGTGTCCATGCTTCCTAGGTTTAGACTTCTGGTGGGTGACCTAGTGAGAAAAATTCTTAGCCAGTGCTGTTTGCGATTAAGGATCCTTGCATACAGGAGTAACAAGACTCTCACATGCTTCTGTATTTGTTTGTGCTTCATTTTACTCTAGAAGGCCATGAAAGATGATAATATTATATTTTTGGTGGATAGTGGACATATATAATTCCTCAATTCTTTTATTTTTGGTTTTGTAAGGGTCACCAATGAACATGGTTGAGCTTGGAGGTGCACCTCTTGCCACATATGGTAGACTGTTATTGTTGTATATGACAAACTGAAGAAGTTTCACTTTGTTCGTGAAAATCAGGCATTCTAATGATGGTTGATTCTTTTGTTCTTTTTCTTTTGTTGGGGGTAGGAAAGGGGAGGGGTTGAACGAAGCCTCCCCTTCCAAATCACCCTTAATATTATCAAGAAGATAGTGCATGTTACCTCAACATATTTCTCTATATTTTTTGCTAGTGTTGAGTGTTCATCCACATTACTTTCTCAAATCATTCTTGTATAATCTTTGCTGACATTTGAGGATCTGACATCATCTTCCTTTGTGATGAGGGATCTCTCTTCAAAGAGATGATCATGTCAGGAATTGTCTGCCTCCTTTTGATCAATCTGTCTACTGGAAAAGCTCAGTTTATGAGGATTCTTATAAGAGTTGCACTATTTGTCTGTTAATCTATTAGGCATTGCTATATAGTGTCTCTTAGTTACTCATACATTGTAGTAAGCTCATTTCAATGTTGGATTGAAGAGCATGGTCATTGTAAATATTGCCTTGTATCTTTGATTGATACTTCTAGTATAGAGTCCTATTTTGACCAAAGCTTGCAATACTGTGTTCAGTGTCCTGTTTTAGTACCACTGCATGTCATACTTCATACTTAGGAAACCTTTTCTTCGAATTTGTAGTCCATGACGGACATGCTGTCTAAACATAGTAGACTACAACTTGAAACAATCTAATTAGCAATTTGAGTTAGATGAAAAAGGTTTGTTATTGTTTCTGGGCCATAACTGCGAGTAGTACCCTTTTTTGAGTTTCATTCATTTGCAAAAGCTCATGGTCCTTGTTTACATGTTGAAAAACTGCATGTTTTTTTCTTGTAAGGTCCTTCCTCTTGGGATACTTTTTACTTACTAGACATTATACTGACTACCATGATAGAATCTATATCGCTTCTGCTTAGCATGCCGATGGTTAAGAACCTTTTATGCATTGCAAATTTCAAACTAGACTTTGGATGAGCTATATCTTAAAATATCACCAACTATAATAACAAAGACTTAGTTGGGGGTGGCTATCTAGATTTCTCTTCTCCATTCAACTCTATTTAAAGAGAATCTATGTACTAAAAGGTTATAAAGATATAGCATGACTGGGAAATACATGTTGTACAAAATTTTCAATACTTTAGGAGACTTCACTTGTATTGATCTGATATCAGTTGCTGGGCCTTGATTTTCCAGGTTGTGTAATCATCTTTTTTAAATAGTCTGCTGAATTAATTTCTGCTGTTTTTTCTTTTCTTTCTGTGTCATTGTATTAAATGTCCGTTTGTTGCTTTTTTTGGAGTTCTTGATATGTCTTGTGTCAAATGGTGACTCATTTCTAATTGTTAGCTGCTCTGTATGTATATGTAATTGTCTGTTCTCAGAACTGATACTGTGGTGACCTTTCAGGCAGCGCCAGGTTGATGACAAATGGAAGCATGATCTGTTTGATGACAATAGGGAACATCCATCCTCAAGTATAATAATTGTCAAAGTATCAATGATAATCTTGAAATATAGATAGTTTCCTGGCGTAAAAATTAAATTGATGTTTTCTGTTCATGCATTAATTCAAGAACCTAAAGTTGGACCTAAAGATCTCCGACTTAAGCTTCAGAAGAAAGATATGCAGAATTCTTATCATAGTGGGAAATCAGGCGTACGAGATCTTCGAGAAAAGCTTTCCGGTATTATGCAATCTCAAATGGTTAATAATGATCCACCAAAGGCTGTAACAGCATCAGGGAGCTCCATTCCTGTTAAGAGAAATGTGAATGCTGTTGAAAAACCTGTTCCAGAGACTAAGAAGGTCTCCAATCCAACTTCTGTTAAAATGACTAAGCAAAAGGTTTGTTTAATTCTTCTTTTTAACACTGTCATCCTTATGAACTATTTTAGATTGGTTTTTAAGGTATTTTTCCCCAGTTGTTGACGTTTACTACTACGGGACTTTTAACCCACTATTTACATTTGGTGATACATCTGATGTGTACTTCTTCAACCAATTACCAATATTTAGCCATTTCAACTTTGGCCAAACCAATCTGTTTCTATTCCTTTCAGACCTAATTTCTTCTTGTAACCATAACATATATCATACATGTTTAAACTCATATTCTACACTATGCTGCAGTCATTTCGTGTTTCTACACCATGATGTAGTTTTTTATTATTAAAATAAATTATAGCACAAATTATGTAATAGCCAATTCAGTGTCTTTTGTACCTTGTGTGCCGTTAAAATAATCTTGTATTTTTCATTTTAAAATGCATTATCGTAATAATGGAAATTATTTGAACTAATGAACTAAGGTAATATATTCATTGAGGCTTTTACTGTTGTTCATGCATGTGTTTTATTGATGTATTCATTGTTGGTGCTGTGCGTAGTTTTTGAACTTCACATAATTCATTTGCTAATATATGTACACATGCAATCTCTTTTTTTTTTTTAAATAAATGGAATTATATGAATATGCATACATTGCAACTTCAAGTTGAATCGAATCCACTTTGAGTGTATTGTGTGACAAGAAAGTTTTAGTTTGTTTTTGAATAGACTAAGACTTGAGCAATTATCAGATGAGTTTAAAATATAGTTTTACAGTTCTCATTTTATATTCAAGCATTTTTTTAAAAATATCTGTACACACTTCATATTTTTATATTTACTTCTAAATAAATGGAAATATATGAATGTGCATTCATTGAGCCACTTCAAGTTGAATTGAATCTATTTTTGAGTGCTTCGAGTCATAAGAATTTATAGGTTGTTTGTGAATCAACAAGATTTGATTAATTATTAAATGCTTTGTCCCTCAATATTATATCTTCGTTACTTAATTTAGATTTTATGGTTTCTACTTTAAGATAATGCTCATGCATTAATGTCTGCTCCCCATTGTGGCAACTGGCAATCCCATGAGCCGTTGGAACACTTGGATTAATTGTTCTTTAATTTTTAAGTTGAAGTGATTCCAAGAAATACTGTCTCAACGTTATTTGTCTCGCGATTCTCAGTTTCTCCTTCTTTATCATGGCATATTTTTTCATATTGTTTCCCAGGAAGCTGCAGTTTTTCTTTTTCTTTTTTATTTAATCATTTCTGCTTTATCCATTGACTTGTGCTTTTTGCTTATAGGTACAACTTATTATCGCTTATTAAATGCAAATTTATTTATAGAATTTACTAAGTTTTCCGTTTCAACCTGGCAGTCTGATACATCAATAGAAGGGTTTTTGAAGTCTCTTGGTCTTGAGAAATACATTATAACATTCAAGGTGGAGGAGGTAGGTGAACAACTTCTTTCTTTTCAGAGTACTTTTATTTATAATTGGAAATTAATTGGTTTTAGTTGATAGGTTGATATGGCAGCTCTTATGCACATCAGTGAAGATGATCTGAAGGCCATAGGAATTCCAATGGTAAGTTTTCTTTTAGTTTCTGGTAAAGTTATGTATTCTATTGAAAGCTTATTGCCTATTGCATGTCCTTATATACAATTTTATAAATACGTTTTATTCCATTTTTTCATATTATATTCTTATTTCAGATTCTCGTCCTCCAATTTGATCGTGGTTAAACTGCTTACTACAATTGCTGTGAAGAAAAACTAAATACGTTGTCTTTCCTAGTAATTTAGGTTTTTAATCATGTTCTTATTCTGATTTTGTGCAAATGCTATGGTTAAAACCCTCTGGATCAAGTATATCATCCTTGTATCATGGCCTTGTTTGAGCTTGATATTCCTTAAGTTTTAGTCGATTTTGTCTGCCCAAAAGGCAGAATACTAAAAGCATTAAATTACCTCCAGGCGCTTGAGGTATATGCCTTGTTAATGTAATCCACAAAATTGAAACCGTTCTGCCATAATCCTTATAGTTTTGCTAATAATGCTCCCACTTGGAGACTTCACGTTTTTTCATTAATTGATTATAAAAGGACTAAAATGTCCTTTTCTTTCCCCTTCTCTCTCTCTACCTTTTCTTTCCCCTCCTCCCTTCCCACCAACCAAAGTTACTGCCGCCTTTGCCATCCCCAGCTACCCTGACTAGCTTATGTTGCTTTCCAGCACACACCAGCTAGTCCTATCACGATCTTTGCTTCTTTCTATAGGACTGCTTGGCACAAACATAGATAGTGCAGGTCAGGCTTACCTCTTTCCTTTTTTGCGTTCTCCGTCACACATTGACTAGCCTTGTCATGATCTCCGCTTCTTTTTATAGGACCCCCTGGCACAATCATAGATAGAGCAACAGTCAAGCTTCCCCCTTTCCTTCACCATATTTTGTACTCCTCCCTTCATGGTTTGAACCTTCTGTTCAAACCACAGATAACTCCTCACAGCAAACCTTACTCGTGAAGATCATACATGACAACCAAAAACATGAAGATCCTTATCCAGCTCCAGGAAGGAGATGGGTAGAGAGA
This sequence comes from Apostasia shenzhenica, assembly GCA_002786265.1. Lineage (NCBI taxonomy): Eukaryota > Viridiplantae > Streptophyta > Magnoliopsida > Asparagales > Orchidaceae > Apostasia > Apostasia shenzhenica. The sequence continues at coordinate 4,049,276 of KZ451932.1, read as the reverse complement.
GAGACTCCCTCGCCTTCCAGTGCCGCATTCTATGCTCTTTAGGCATCAGCAATGAGATCTATGCCATGGTGGCAACCTCGACACCCTCTCTTCCACGATTGGAATTGAATGGCTCGCTAGTGTGAGCTAGATGGTGACTGTAGCATGCGACAATGATGAGGAGCAGGCAGCTCAAACAAGCTGCAGCCATGAGCTCGTGGGGAAGGAGGGAGAGAGGGAAGCGTATAAAAGTAATTTTATTTAATTAAAAATTAATAAAAAAAACAGGTATGCTTCATGGAAAAATTAAAGATGACCTATATTAAATATTTTTATGGCGGGAAAGGACCTTCATTAACACTTTTTGGCTGGAAAGTTCTACGGCGTAATGATTTCAAATTTAGCGCCTGTGTCAAATGCTGCAGCACTGTCGTCGTGAGATTGCAGCATCATACTATCTAGTTCTCTCGTGTTATGAGGTACTTGCTTCATAGTATTTTGTCGCATGTGCTAGCCCTTTCTCAGCCTTTGAAGCTTTATGGCGGCCTTTAGATTTGGCTCTCGAAGTTTTCGGATATTTTATCCTTTCATAGTTCTTCTATTTTAGTGCTGATCGTCGTCACGCATTTTCCCATCCTTCCTTATTGCTTATGTTTGAATTCTTTCTCCAAATATGAAAAATCCTCATGCCTTAACTCATTCGTGGTTGCAGGGTCCAAGAAAAAAAATACTCACGTCGTTACAATCCAAATCCTAAGTGGGATACTGGTCAGGCTTTCTGATATATTAAGCAGCAATGTTTGTTTATATGATCACTATGTTTTGTTTTCAAATCTATGGTGATTTTATTTTCTCTGGCATTGAACTTGACCTTACTCAAACCCTGCTGTTTCATCACTGATTGAGCCATTGAAATTGCTGTTCAATTTGGATAATGAGGGTCCCATGCATTTGTTGTGTTTTATGTTTGGTGACCTATGTTTATTACTAGATAATTTGGAATTATTTAGAATTATTGCTTTCAGTGTCTTGTTTCCTTCTAATTGATCTGTTTTTTTATCTGGCAATAGTTTTTACGTTTTTTCAATTCTTTCATTTAAATCGTCAAAATTTAAAATGGAGATTTAGCTGTTAAAAAAAAATAGGGACTTAATACATCCCTGCAGTTTCAATATAAAGTCTTTATAATGTATTTTTCAAAAATATAAATTATATAATTGTATGTGAATTATTTGATTTTATTACTAATATGTGTTATATATATATAAGTTTGAATAAATTTAGTTTTTGTTTATGCTTGGTGATTTGAAATTATTTCTTACAGGTAATAGACTGTGAGCTAAGCATGTATAGTTGAATTTTTGATATTATGGCTTTCCCTAACTGTTTTCATCAAAGTTTTAAAATTTCGTTTTAGTTTCAGTTTTGATTTTGTTTGTAAATTGTAAGGTATTTGTTTTAATTTTGATTTTTTATTTAATATTCGAGATTTTATAAGAAATTTTATCATCAAAATGTTAGGGTTTTGGTTGAATAATTGACGTGTTTTTGTTCAAAATTGAAATGAAATTGATGAAATTGCTATGAAACTGATCACTTTTAAACTAAAATCCATGGTGTTGTTTTTATACAGTTATATTGTGTTAGGAGTTCAAGGATTTTTTGAATTTTCGGACGAAACGGGTTGTTTGAGATAAAACTAAGATACGTTTGGTTTAATGTTATTTTGGTATTATGGTATGTTATTTAGATAAAATAATTATTTGATTTAATGATATTTATAAATAATTTTTTATTATATTATAATATTATTAGTTAAAAATAATATTTAGATGTTATGATATTTAGATTATATAATATAGCACTAAAGTAACAATGAATTAAATGTCTTTTAAATTAATTTGAGATTAATTTTATGTAAAAATAAACTTTTGTAATATATTTGAGTTATTAGATATCTACAAGCGTAATGACGATTTATGGATAGCGAGTTTTAAAAAATGAATTGCGTAGTTTAAAAGAAAAAGCGTAGATACAGTTACTCTTACAATTTAATTGAAGAAAATCTTTGCCATTTTAAAACAGGTAGTTTATATGTCAATCAATCATACTGGATTTTTTTTAACAATTAATTTTATTCTATATTTACATATTTTTGATATTTTTATTAATTTACTATTAAAATCGGATTATTAGTTTTCTTTTTGGGCAAATTTCACTCAGGTTCATGTTTTTAAAATCATATCATCGCGCGGTCCGCGACCTGTGTGATAATAGCCCTTGGCAAATTTCACTCAGGTCCCGAGAGGCGCAGCGCGGCCGCTGGCGGTGTCGTGTGGCCGTGCGAGGCTGCTAGAGGCGGCGCGGCTGCCGGATCTGGTGGAAAGAGGGAGAGTAAGGGTATAATGGTAATTTTGTATATTTTTTAATAGTAATAATAAAAAAAGGACCCAGATGATAATTTTTGAAAACCTAGGGACTCTAATGATAGATTTTAAAAATGTAGTTATGATAATAAACCTTAAACTCAAGGACCTGGGTGAAATGGCCCTTTTTTTAAGAAGGATTATTAATTTACTTATACTTACTAATTTATTATGAGAAATTGTGCCAGAAAAAACGGAAAACATTTCAACTTTCATTAAAAGAAGGAGCGCCGTCTGTGGGAATCGAACCCACGACCACATGGTTAAAAGCCATGCGCTCTACCGGCTGAGCTAAGACGGCTGTCCTTCAAAATCGTAACATCATTGATATATCCATGGTGATCTACGGGTTGTTTCTACATCGACATTTTAAAAATCATTTAATAATACTATTTTTAAAATTTTAATTTTTAAATTTATTAATATTTCATTATTTTATTCTTATCCTTCACACTTCCAGATAATGGAGCACATAATCTCTACAACCTTTACACTATTAGAGATTTCAAAAAATAAAATAAATCCCAAAATAAAATACTTCAGTGCGACTAAGTTCACAATTCTACGTTTCCTTCGATTTGAGACTTAAATTTTGAACAAATAAAAAAATTTATCTTATAAATTTAATAAATAATAATAATTTAATATTATAAATATCAAAAATATGAAATAAAATTAATTTTAATATTCATATTTGTAATGAATGTGAGATAAGTTTAATTTTTACAGTTCCAATAAAAAACTAAAATCAAATAACCTCTTTAGGCGACCATGCCAATCGAGCATCGACTTTTTGTATAAAGATTGTGATCGTTAGTTAATTTTCGGGCGTTATGAGAAGAAAAAAAAGGTGATATTAGCAAAAAGAAATCATGATGTTAAGGCCTTGTTTGGTTGGAGGATGAATTTGGGTAATGAAAGAGAAAATATTTTATTTTATAGAGTTGATGGGAAAGAAATTTATTTTAATATTGAGAGGTGTGTAGGATGTGAAATTAAGTTGATTTTAAGGTTGAAATTTGTGTTGGATGTGAAATAAAGTTGATTTTTAAGGTTGGAATTTGTGTTGGATGTGAAATAAAATTGTTAAAATTTGTGATAAATTTAAAATATAAATAAAATATTCATGTGCCTTTTTTTGGATGGTTACCAAACAAGGCCTAAAAACATTCTCTTATAAACAGAGGGCTCAGGGATCATCCACATGGACAATTGATGCATAAAAACTACTGGCTCCCACAGAAGCTCGGATTCAAGATTACTTCTAAATTTTCCGACTTTACACTGCTGAAAAAACGCTGTGATTGTCCTTTAATTACTCGAGCTCCATGTTAAGACTTCTCCGGCTTTTGCTCTTTCAGTAGATATAGAAAAAGCTCAATTGATGAGGTTTTACATCAACAATATTAATAGTCGAAATCTCAATGCTTATATTTCATACGAGAATATAATTTCGTACAGTTACTGATACGGGACTCAAAACTTGCTAAAAGGTCAGATTTTGAGTCTACTCGAAAGAATTATTTATTGTCGACTTCATCGTACAGATGCGTCTCGAAGTTAAATATAGAAGTTTTATTCATTAATCATGCGAAAGAACTAAAATGGCATTATTACTTGAGGAAATATGGAGGGATTTTGCTCAAAAGCTGCTGAGTCTCGACCCCCAGACAAGGTTTTCAGAACCGGACCGAAGATCGTTTTATCAGTTCAACCGGATGACTTAATAATTACATCATAATTAAATATAAATTTTCTAAGATTAATTTTTAAAATATGACAAAAAAAATATTTTGAAAAAAATAGTACAACTAATTTAAAAAATTTACTACTACAAGAAATGTATAAAAATTTAAAATTACAAAACAAAATGAATACAATTACTTTTCTTGTCAATTTATCATTCAAAATACTATCTCTTTTATAACAATTCGAAATAAATTCATGATAAAAAAAATAATAAATTAGCTAAACATCTATTATATAAAATAATTATTATTCAAAATATAACATCAATATTAAAATATTAATGCTCAAATATTAATGTATAAAAATAAAATAAAAAGCTCAAATAATAATTCTGGTTTGTCCGGTTTCGCGGTTGAATCGATTTTTACCGATTTAACCTAATTTTTACTGGTCCAACTCGATTTTTACTTAATTTCAGTTCTAATATTGAATCAGACCGGACCTTGGTCCAGTTCCCGGTTGAACCGGCCAGTCCGGTCCGGTTCTGAAAACCCTGCCCCCAGATAGACGTTAATCTTGCACAGGCACTCAAATCTCACCAAATCTCCATCAAGTCAACAACTTTTTTATATATAAAAAGTTATTTGAATCAACTCAAATTTGAATTATTTCATATTGATTCTACTTGAACACAACCAAAATACAAGTTCAAGCCAGATTTAAAACTGAGTTCAAATCAAGTTTGAATGAATTTTGAGCCATAATTTAAAACTTACGTGAAATCAGCTCATCTCTAGGTCTTAGTTCATTGCTGTTGGAATATGGATTTCATTTTCCCCCAATTTTTGAGAGATTTTTAACTAACATTCGTAAAAAATGTTACGAGAGTAACCTGAAAGGCATCACTGTCTTGCATATGACCTCACAACTAAACTGTAATACTTCTTTGAACAACCAGACTGATACGACAAAAAAATAAAGGAAATGGCTACTGAGCCCCCCACAAGCTGATTTTTATTCCAAATCCGCACAAACACAGTAACTTAACCTCTATTTTAGAACTGATTTATTGAACCCATGCGAATTTTATAAAAGATTTTTTTTGAGTAAAGAAAATAAAAGATTTGAGGGTGCACAACATGTAATTCATATAGATTACAAGCGTAGGTATGCAGCATTCCCAAGAAAGAAATTCTTCATGAGATGTTCAGGCTTAATGAACTAAAATCACAAGGTTAAGGAGAATTCTGGAGTTCGTGTCCATATGTATACCTGCAAATGGCCAGTGCTCAGTTGAAGATGTGAACTTCCAGAAAAAATTGTCACCCAATCTTCCATTAAATATGGCTGCTGCAAGAGGGGAAATTTTAACGTAATTATATATTTTATATTTTATTAGAAAAAACATATATATATTTTTTAATATTATTTCAAAAGTTATATCCATCTCAGCATTTCAGTCGGTACACATGCAGTATAAGCTGTTCACAGAAATACCATCTCAGCATTTCAGCTGCTTGAACCTGAAATTATACATAAAAACAACAACTGTTTCATAAAACTAAAAAAAAAGCATGTAATGGCACATCAAAAGACTGACTGTTAGGGAAGAAAAACCTTGATGATTAGAAGTTTGAACCTGAAATTATACATAAAAACAACAACTGTTTCATAAAACTAAAAAAAAAGCATGTAATGGCACATCAAAAGACTGATTGGTTAGGGAAGAAAAACCTTGATGATTAGAAGTTCAACTATCTTTGAGATAGTAATTCCAGAAAATGGCTAGCACTGCCACGAGTACAACTTTGATGAATAGTTTAGGTCCAAAAAACGATGAAGACGATGGCAGTGGAGAGGAGTGCTGCATTGTTTCGGGCCTTTTGCCACGTAACTTTGAAGACAACTTCAACAGGAGAAGAGGAATTAGCCCACGCCTTTCAGAAGCTGCCGAAAGGAAAGTGATAAAAATTGTAGTAAATAGTGCAGAAGGCTATCACAGATAAATTAACTAAAGGGCAATTGCATGCTCCCCTCTTTGTATAATTACACATTTAATCATAAACTTTTGATGCTATATACAAAGGCCTTGACGAGCAAGTCGATTTTAGATAGGTACCAACATAAAGCAAGCAGAAATTTCTTGTAGGAAGTATTGGAACCAACCCAACTGACATCAATTGTTTTTTAATTTTATTGCATTTAGCTATAGGCTTGTTTGGTCTGAATCTAAATTTCTTCCCAACAAAAAAAGGATTTTTTTAGGACAATTACTTACCACAAAATACTTTAAATATTACCTACATGCTACCCTGTGATGTAAAATATCTAGTTAAAATTAACAAGGTTGATTTTAACCTGGCTAAACAAATAGGCAAGACTTCTGAATAAAAAATTAACAGGTTAATTTTAAGACTGTATTCATTCTCCAGAATAGTAGAACATATTGTTAAAAAGAACAATTTTCTAGCTAAGAAATTTGTAAGCTAACATGTGACAGAACTTATTATTCAGCAGCAACGTAAAACAATTAAAAAGAACAGATACCTTTGCTTTTTGATAGTCTCTCTTCTTCACCAACCCTTCTTCGCAAGACATTTAACATGGATCCAAAATATAATGCTAATATTGTACAAGTAAACGTGATGACATTGTAAGGCATGCTAAAATCTGGAGTTGTTAAAGGGACAAGCAAGACTTCTGTGTATGACTGGACCAGATTCCCCTCCTGCAAAGCATAGGACACTGGGTAATTATAACCAACACTTGCAGTCGTACAATAGCCCTCATTCAAGACACAACGGATAAACGATCCAATCAATACACATTAGTGTTGATAAAAGTCATCATACAGCACAATCCCATGAAGATACCTTAAATTTCGGTAGCAAGGAGGATTTGAAATGGCTGGTGTCAACTGTCTGATAGCTTCTGCTTGAATAACAATCGGGATAAGTAATTAAAGCAGATGGAATGTCAAAGCCCTGATTGGCATCTGGAGGATATTCATCTACGTGTAAGAATCCCTACAATATCATTGCATTCAGAAGTGAGCAATATAAAAAGCTCTATCCAATTGTGGTCTTCACATGGAATTTCAAGAATTTTCAGAGAGTCAAGTCTTAATGTACAAGAAACATAAGGTATTTAACACAGGTCTTCAGCAGAGTTAAAATCGTGTATGGTTAAGCTCCAAATTAACCAAAAAAAGGCTTACTGTGTTGGGAATATAGTACTTGCTTTGCAACACAAACCAAGGAGAAATCCTACACAAAGTGGTGAAAAACCGATTGAGAACCAAAAGAGATGCTAGAAAATCCAATATGAAAAATGAAAATAAAACAATCAGGAAGAATACACCAGATTAATGTGGAAATCCCTAAATCAGGGAAACATCAAGGCCAACGTAGAGAAATTTTTACTATTCTTCAAGGATCTCTAGAGAATCTTGTGAAGCTCTTATTGTCATTTAGATTAGCCCACCACTTTGCATGTAGTTTGCATTAGTTTCACATTAGTTTGCATTTGATGCATTTGATAAATTGTCTTGCATTCAATTAGGATTTTAGATAAATTCTCTTTGATCATGTATATCAAGTGTTCAATGAAATATTTGTCCATGCATCTCATTTAGGCATTTGAATTATTAAATCCCATTCACCTAGAAGGCTAGAATCTAGGGATTAATTCCTACCTTAACCCCTGTTGTGAAGCTCAATTTCATAGCATTTTAGTTTACATATTTAATTAGGTGATTGGATTTGCCTTAGTTAGAATTTAAGAAAAATTACACTAATGTTTTCTACATCACAGTACTTATGAAAATTCAAAATATAATTTGGAAAAGAAAATGTTAAAGCTTGCCTTGTCAAAATCTAAAGTCAGTGTGGCTGATTGCATATCGCAAGGAAATTCAAGCATCAATTCCATTGTCCCAGGTGACAACTTGTCTTCAGAAGGAGAAATTTTCATCCTCTTCACCACATCAGAAATTGTCTGACGCTTGCCATCCATGAAAATATTTAATGTATGATAATAGACTTTAACATACCAGGGTACAACCTGGAACACAACAGCATGCACCGCACATCCATCTGAACCAGTGGATAACCATTCATCCAAATGTGAAGATTGGAAAGTGATAGCAATAGAACCTCTTTCATTTCCACTTCCCATTAGAAAGCGGCTGGCATATACAGGAGCATGTGAGGAGGACCAAATCAATGGAAGTTTCCATTTGATGCCTACATCCATAGGCATAGAATCACTTGATTTACTAACTTCAAAGCCATAAAGAACAGAACTATCCTGATTCGGCAACGACTTCATCACTCTAGCTACCCTATCCGGCATAGTAGACAATTCAAAAGCAGCATTTCTCCAAGTATAATCAGATTCCGTCTCATCTATTTGAGATGCTAAATCATGCTCCAGTTCGAATAAAACTCTGCTATCTTTTGCAAGAGCACATTTTCCCATCAGTTGTTGCTTGAACAATGAATTGAGAGACCAACTTGGCTGAGTAGATCCATCACTAAAAGAATCTAGGCCATATCTTTCTACACTGGGATGCAGGACAATAGTAAGAGTCTGCTCAAGTTTTACACCAGTCAGCTTAGATGAAATCAGCCTTAGCTTTTGGGAGTGATAGTGGCCCCTATATATAGAAGGTCTGTTCAGCAACAAAGCTACTCCAGCCCTATCACGGCAAGGAAGAAGTTTCAACCATGGAGTGAGATTCTCCGTACAAACTGCTTCACGTGGCAGTGCACCATATCTTAGGACGCTAGAGTTTGGTTGGAATCCCCAATGTGGAGCTGAGAAAGCTGTAGAGCTCTCCAGGAAATTTATGGAAGAGCAGAAAAGGCCAGAGAGAGCATGAGTAAGATTTTTCCAAGTGTGGTCGATTTCACTTTCAGGGCGGTGAAACGTTGCCCATAGTTCAACACCAGGAGGCTTAGCATTGGCCATAGACAGCGGATCGGATCCACCCCATCTCTCGTAGTTCCAACGACCTTGTGTGAATGAGAGTTCCAACTCCCTTATTTGAAATTTATGCACCTGATTAAAGCATTACAGATTTAATGAGTCAGAAACAGAAAAGAGATTGCAAATATTAGATACAAATATGGTTCAAAACATTTTCACATGCACTTGAATGTAGAGAGTAGAATTTTGTAAAAACTTGAATTTAATCAATTAGAAAGCTAGCACAAGAAGTTTTTTAAGCATCTTCAAATCATATAGAGTACATAATTGGAGCCTAAACCAACCAAGCAGAACAATCTCAACATCATGAACAAAAGCAGTTAAGCAAACAATGTTATGGCACGTATCTGACAGCTCCAAAAGGCATCAAGACTGCTAAAAGATATTCATTATATTCTGCTATTTAGTTAAATTTATTTTCTTAACCTAATCAACCAAGAATGGTCTTTTTTCTAAGACAATAGCAAGCATTTCGCACAAAGAACATGCTAACAGTTCCATTAGAACTCTACGGCCAAAGTCAACTGGCCAAGGATGGCGAATTTTCATGATTTTAGTGCATCAGAACCCAATTTTAGCAACTAATTAAACCGATGTCACAATGAAACAACAAATTAAAACAATAGTAAAAAATGAATTGACAAAAAGGAAGACGAACCAGTTGAGCGATTGCCTTGGGGAAGAGGTGGTGGTGGCGGCCGTTTACAGGGGATGGAGGTGCCAAGATCTCGAAGTGGAAATGGGCAAGAACTTTCCGATCGGGCAATGGCTTCAGAAGAAGCTCCTCTGTGAACTCCTCTTCCAACTCCACTAGGTCTCCGACGGAAGCCAACGTTGGAAGGACTATCGCACTGAAGAAGACGAAGAAGAAGAAGAAGAAGATAATGAAGACGGAGACGAAGGTGGAGAACCGCCGACGGAGCTCTGCCATCAACAGCGGCGGCGGTGGCGGCGGCGTGGCTGATCGGCTGTCGAAGATTGGAACCTAGTTCATTAAGAAGTTCGGAAAATCTATTTTTATGAATCACCGTTCATTTTTTATAGAGTAAATTGCATGTAGGTCACTGAGGTTATCAAACTTTTTAATTACTGGTCCATAAAATTTGAAATCTTAAAATGTTTGCAGTTCATAATTTTTTTTTTTTTTTTTGATAAAGTCAGTTCATACATTTTAAATAGTACCACTTGCATCTCTGAGGTTCATTTATTACTATGTAATCCTATTTATATGTATAATATTATATTCAACTTGTACCAAGCACATATAATATTAAAATTTAGAGAAACTAAATAGTAATAGAATACTGAAATTATGGACCTAAATATTATGATTCAAAATGTATGCACTAACATTCAAAAATTCTTAGTCCTCAAAAATTTAAGCATTATAATTCAAAATTTATGAACCAACAAATATTTTAGAACCTCAAGAACCTAAATGCAATTTACTTTTTTTTATGAATAATTTGATGCATTTTCATTCTAAGCCTTAACAAAACATAAATAACTTTGCATTATTTACAGTTTATCACAATATATATAATTAAAAATTATCAATTTGTTGAAAGAAAGAGATGGAGTCTTGAGAATTAGCGGCACGCAACTTTTAATCCAAAATTTTAGTGTCAAAGAGATTTAGTAATCATTTAAAAAAAACATACAATGATTTAAGGTGGTTTAGGAATAGCTTTCCATGCGTTCACCGGAGAGTAGAAAAAAGTGTTTTATTAAAGCTCAAAAAGATTTAATCAGAGGACCAGTACAGGAAGAAAGAAGAACACAAGCTTCGTCCTCTATAGTTCTCGGGAGAATCTGATTCTCTTCTAATCTTCTCTTTTGAACTTATGTGTTATTGTTTTTGATGTGTCTTTTTGTCTCTTTCTGAGCTCTGCCTAAAGGTATTTATAGGTAAGTTGTAGTGGAATTAAGCGATTTTTTCGGGCTGAAATATTATATTAATTACTTCATGCTGTCGAATATTATAACCACTGAACCCATACTATCGTCCCCACCATTATTAGTTCTAGAAAAACCATCGGTAGTGACAAAGATATGCATGTCCTTAGTTTGTATGACTAGTGGGAGTTTGTGTTAGTAAAAGCTCTGCTGACGTGGTAGTTTTCACTGGGCTGAGACAATGACAGCTGATGATAAATATACAGCATAGGTGATGTTAATGATAGGTGCGGATGCTCAAATATCATAGCCAATGTCACAGGAAGTTGAACCATCATGACCGGAGTTAGAGATCTGTAAAAACAAAGCATGATTAGTTAAATATCGTGACCGATAAATGAAACATCATGTACAATGATAAGTAAAATAAGCCTTCAGATGTTACGTGTATAACTGGGATTTAATGTTGAATCCAGATGTTAACACAATTAAAATCAGATAGTTAATAGGTAATTCATAGGGATTAGTGTGTTCTTTAATGAAATTAAAATGTAATTTTTTTTCATTTTTTTGTCATACTAAAAATATATTTAATTTGGAGCTATCAGTGTGTAATTATCTCTATGTTTTGCTCATAACTAATTATCCCAATCTTTTAATAGAGAATACCACCCAAAAAAATTTCTTTTAATACAATAAATTACATCATCTTCCTTGAGATTTGGATTGGCTTTCAATTAGGTCCAGCTTGTTAGATTTACACTCGCATAATTAATTTAAACATTTGTGTTTATAGTTTTATGATATTTAGGAAAAGTTTGATTTATTATTACTTAAAGAATTTTATTATTTGTTTTGATGATATAATTAAATAAAATTATCAAAAACTATTAAATTATTACTTCAAAATAGCATATAAATATTAAAAAAAATAGATAACATATAAATAATATTATATTATATTAAAATAGTATTAAACTTAATATTCCCTTAATAAAATTTCTCAATTTTTTTTATATTTATTTCCCATGAACTATCTCCTTCCTCCTCATCCTTTGCATACTCCCGTCACCATCTACATTCAATTCCCCTTCTCCCTTCATAATTTAAATATGAATGCAAATATTTATTTTATAAATTTAATAAGAAATAAAATTATTTTAATATTAAATAGTATATAAAATGTGAAATAAAATTGATTTTAAAATTAAAAATTTATATTAAGTGTGAAATAAATCTAATTTTTAAAGTTATAATTGTATTAGATGTAAATCAAAGCTATTCAAATTTACAATAAATTTTAAATATTAATAAAACAATATTTAATTACTTTTAAGACATGAAACAAATAGTCTCTCAGAGAGATAATAGAAAAATAAATAAATAATTTTATAAAAGGACTGATAAAAAAAAGATAAGAGTATTTTAAAAGGCAATTACATACATATTATTAAAATTTAGTTATTTTATATATTTTATATTCAAATTTTTCATATTGCATATTAATCATAAAAATTATATAAAAATTATAATTTTTATTATAAATATGCCACAACTTTATACTTATAGTTTTCATATAATTTTTATGGTCAATATATAATATTAAATTTTAAAAATTATAAATATAAAATTATTAAATTTTAGTTATATATATTATTTTCATTATTTAAGTATATTGAGAACTAAACAATTCTGTGAATTAATTTACACGCTCTCAATAATTTATTTGAAATGATTAAAAAAAATGTCTTTCAAAATAATAATAATAATAATAATAATAATAATAATAATGAAAAAAATAGTCAGTCTTGGAACTATTATTGTAATAGAAGCTTAACATGAAATAAAGCATTAGATCAAATTAGGCATTATATTAATCTGGACGGAGAAGGACAGAGTTATAAGAATTAGCGACACGCAATGTTTCTTGCTCAAAATACTAGCACATAGGAGTCACAAGTCATCCAAAAAAATACACAGAGATATAAGGTAGTTCAGTCATAGCTTTCACTATGCCCACCTAAAAGCCAGAAAAAGCTTTCACTAGAACTCAAAGATTTAGCTAAGAGATTAATACAAAAAGAAGGAAAAAGAATACAAAACTTCTCTCTAAAATGATTTATAAATTTCTCTGATCATGTGTTGTTTCTCTCTAAAGTTCTGCCAAGAGGTATTTATAGATGAGCTAAAGCAGTGCTCTATAAGTTATAGATTAAAACAGATTGTAACTGCTGATTTCAAAGAGACCATTGCTGGTATCAATAAGAGAATACATGGATTCCTGATCTTCCTGTTAGTTGAAAATGAAAGGGTATTGAAACTAGTGTCAAGAAGACTCTAAATTTGTAACTTTTTGTTAATTGAAAATGTGAAGGATTTTGTAGTAATGCCTAAAGGAAGCTGATGTGGCAATCTCCATTTAGTCGAGTGATGACAACTAATATGGATGATCAAATATCGTGGCCGACATGAGCAAAATATAATTATATATCATCTTTGATAGTTAGAGATTTTTGCAAAAGCAAAAAATGAGCAGAATTAAGCAAACATCGAAGCCGATAGTTCGAATATGAAAAACCTTTTAAGTGTCACGTGTATGGCTAAAATTCAACAATGAATTCATGTATAAACAATTTATTTAAATGCTAATATAATTTTTAAATTAATCAACTAATTTATAAATTAGAGAAAATATGATTTATTTATTAATACTAATAGATCTATTTGTATGTTATCTCAAATTATAAGACTAACTTCATTCATTTTAAAAATATAAGAATTTAATTACATATAAGTCTAAACTGGAGAAATATAATTACCATTAACCCATCAAGTTAACTCAAGCCTTCTTCATTAGGCTTTAACCTTTTCATCAGGGCACTTCCTAAAATTCTCTCAAGCTCCAAATTCAAATGATGTTCTTTTTATTAATTAAATTTTGATAATAAATAATGGTATATATTTTTAATAAATAATCCTAAATATTAAGACTAATTAAAATTTTGTTATTTGGCATCATAGGTAAAATTAATTTTTTTTAAATCTATATAGCAGTATTATCATATAAAATACTTATTTATATTCAATGTCTTGAGGTGATTTATGTAGGATCAAATATACGTTTAGAGGGGGTGAATAGATGATTAAAATCTAATTTAATTTACTAAATATAACAGTTAGTGCAAAATACAAACGGAAGCAAATATAAATGCAGACAATAAGAAAATATCACATCCACAAAGAACACACAATATAATGTGATTCGACTTAAATACAAGCCTAATCCACCCCACCTCGATCGAAAAGATATCACTATAACACACTCCTTAGTTTAGGTGAAGAAGCCCATGCAAATCCTTCTCTATCCACTCACTAGAGGCTCTCCTCACTTTTAAGTGAGGGCTCAATTACTCACCTCCTGCAGCTCTTATTTGGAAGCCTTTTTCACACACAAAGTGAAGGCAGAAAAAAAAATTAAAATATTACAATGAAAAAAAAATCACTCACTCTTCCTTCTTATGATTAAATCTTGATAGCTAGAAGAAGAGTGGATGACGAGTTTAAGCACTTGAGTCCAAGTTCACCTAGATCGCCTTGAAGCTTGATTGAAACTCGACTTGAATGTTTTTTATCAACTTTTAGAATGGTGGAGAATAAAGGTGAATATTGTGAGCAATTAGAGAATTTTATGAGCCAAGAAAAATGCCCCCAACAACTTCTATCTCTTTATATAATAAGAGCTCCAACGGCTAAAAAAAGAAAAAGACCTGGAGGTCGACCTCAGGTCAACCCCCAGCTAGCCGTTGGAGGATAAAAAAGGCCAATGATCAATTCCAAGGTCGACCTCACTACTGAGATCGCCTCCAGGTAGACTTGAAAAAATCCCCCAAGATGACCAAAATTTCTGTTGAGGGTCACTGCTGAAGGTCGACCTTGGGTCAATCTCAGGTCGACCTGAGGTCAACCTCACTACTATGGGTCACCCTTCAGCTATCCCAAAGCTGCCCTGGAGCTATCACAATAAAAAAAAAATATGTAGAACAATCTCACCACTACTAGGCCACATAATTAGAAGAATTTTAACTTTTAATAAACTTTTAAGAATATCTAATTAACTCGAAAATTCTAAATGCTCAAACTCATATTCAAACTACTCTAATAATCAAGATCAACCTCACAATAATTCTACTCTCAAATAAAATAAAAAAGGACAATAATAAAATTTGTTTCACTTAATCTTCAATGCTCAAATATTTCTCTCCAACTTGATTAGATCTCAATTTTAGTATACATAGATACAATTGAGATGCAACTTTAATAAATTTGAGATTAAAAATACTAAATAATTTTGTTAGTATAAATTAACTTAAATATATTATTAAATATCAAAGTCACAATATTATCAGAAGGGATGAACCAACAATCCCCCCCTTTTTGATGTTTGACAATTTGCTTAAGTTAAAGAAAAAGGCATCGTATATAAAAGAATAATATTGCAAAAAGAAACTCCCCACTAATAAAGAAACTCCCCATTAATAAAGAAACTTTCCCTGAAAATGGATATTAATTAATATTTCTTTTGAGTGGAGTTTAGCTCAATAATTTACACAAAAAAAAATCGGCAGAATTTTTCCTAGAGAATGAAGTTTAAAAAAATAACGAAAAGAGTAAAATATAATATAAAAGATATACACAATAAAATGCTCATAAACAAGATATATTCTCATATATCAAATGCTAAATATTTACATATACATCACAGAGCATGAATATAGGAATCATTTAATAACTTCTATAACTTAAACATATATCTTCTCCCACTTTTCCAATTATCAAAAGAAGAAATAGAAATAAAATATGTCATAAAAAGAAGATCTACTGATAGGGTCAGGTGGTATCTAAAAGATTTCAAGTGGGCCAAAAAATAAATAAAAATGAAACATTCATCCTAAGATCATAAAAAAATCCTAATAGTATAGTAGGTTCACACAAGATAATATAAAAAATAGAACAACAAAACTAAAGTTTAAACGTGTAATAAGTAATACAGAAGACAACATCAATGGGGAATAGAATAAGTCAATCACTGGTTACCATCATGCTCATTATCGTGCAGTGCTCCTAGGGGAAAAAAATAGTGCTCTGGCGGGGGAAAAACCTGAAATAGATGTCATCCAAACTGCTGAGAAAAGTGATCTTGTCATCCTCTACATGTTTGCCATCAGTTTAGTCTCCATAGAGTGCCTGTGATCGCGCACCTTAACTCTGAACTCCCCAAACTGAGACTGAAACTCATGAATAGCATTTAGGGTGTCTGAGTGGGAATAAGTAGGCTGATGATAGTGTGAAGCATGAGAAGGTCCTGGTCCATCTATATCAGCCTCCTCAGCATCAGCCTCAAGCTCAGTTTGAGGTGCACCCTCAAGTCTTTTTCTGCAAACTTAAGTAAGTAGAGAGGCATTTACATTTAATCCTACTTAGATCATATTATTTTTACCTACTTTAACTGATTTCTCCAATTTTTTTATAGCACTCTTAGAGATATCTATTCCCAAGAATTCTAAATATGCAATGATAAAATGACAATATAGCATAAATACTCTATCACTGTGAAGGGATACATGTCTACTACAAATCCAAGAGAAGATAATAAAACCAAGATTCAGGGGACGATGGTGAACCATGGCATACATCAAAAATAAGTGGCCAGTGCGAACTTGAGTGCGTTTCCTAAAGATTATAGGAATGACGCAGTCAACAATAAAATAGTTGAGAGGGATATGCTCAGATCGAAGGAATTTGCTAAGCATAATATAGGACCCATAATCTGGAGCTTGATGAAAAAAGTATATGAATATATCCTCTACAAAATCTGTCACAGTCTCGTCAAGAATATAGTCAGAAAAGGAGAAAAAATAGAAGTCAATGTCCTCGATGCCTAAGAAATATTGAAACTACTAGAAGTGATTTCAATAGTTTTCCCTGAATATGAGTAGTCATGTGATAAGGTCTATCAAGAGTGACCTCCAGGTTATGAAAAAAGAGGCTATAGAGATCAATATTAATATTTGATTTACAAGTGGCGAATTTGCGCCACCTATAGTGATCAATAAGAGGGCATAAACTACAATTGCCCTCAAAAAAACTCAAATCAAAATAGCAAACTTTCATCGGCTCATAGAAATTCCAACGAAAGTTTACTTCTTTAATTTTAGAGGAGAACTAATAGCAATCATAATCTTTAGCTTCCATAGGCTGAGGAATGGATTGGATTTCCTGTAACTACAGTTTTGTTGTAGAATTTTTAGTGAAATTTAAAATAAAACCCAAAAAATTAAAGATTTGCAGACACATTTATCATCATCCCCTAAGAGTAAAAAAATTTCAGCTCAAAATAAAATTTGCCAAAAAAAATCTCAATTTTAATTAAGCTATCTAACCCCTTAATTTTCCAAAAAAAAGAAAAGATTTTATTTGATTGTTATGGACAAATATGAAATCAAAACAAACATGCTCATGTGATTTTTGGTATCAAAATTGGCAGGCGCTAAAGATTTGAAGCACTTGGTGTCAAAGCAATTTAGCTATTTGCAGTACAAACTAAATAATAATTGAGCTATATTATATATAATGATAAAAATAATATGAATTACTCACAAGTTAATAATATTATTAGAAGTATATGAAACAATTCATGTTTAGGCATTTTGTGCATATAAAGTATGTGTAGGGCTCAACAACGCTATGGTTTAATATACATGAGTTTAAGTAATCGAACTAGTGTCCTATTGTGCACATTCCTATTTCTCTCCTCAAATTTATAAATTTAGTTTCTGAGAGAGGTTTGGTGAAGATATCAGCTAAATTAGCTTTAGATCCAATATATTCTAATACTATATCACCTTTAGATACATGATCTCTAATGAAGTGATATTTCACTTCAATGTGCTTGGTTCTAGAGTGATTTATGAGATTTTTGGTCAAGTTTATTGTACTAATATTATCACATAGAACTAAATCATTCTTATAATTCAAATTATAGTTCTTTAAGGTGTATATCATCTATAAGAGTTGGGCTACATAACTACCAACTGCAATATATTCAGCCTCAATGGATGACAGTTTCACACAAATTTTTTTTTCTACTATATCAACTTACAAGGGAGGAACCAAGAAATTGACAACCTTCGCTAGTACTTTTTCTATCTAATTTATATCATGCGTAATCTGAATCAGTATATCAAATCAAATGTGCTTGTTCTAGCATACCATAGGCCTACATTAAGCATACCCTTAAGATACCTCAAAATTCGCTTAACGGCAACTAAATGCGACTCTCTTGAATTTGATTGAAACTTAGTGCATGGACAAAGAGAAAATAAAATATTGGGTCTACTAGCTGTCAAATAGCGCAAGCTCCCTATCATACTTCTATAGAATTTTTGGTCAACGCACTTACCTCATTCGTCGCTGTCAAGCTTTGCATTAGTTGCCATTGAAGTAGCTATCTCCTTTGATTTTTTTCATGCCAAATTTTTTTACTAGTTTCTTGGCATATATTATCCTCTTTACTTTGCTTAACTTGTAATCTCAAGAAGAATGTAACCTCACCTACAAGGCTCATTTCAAACTCACTTTCCATGAGAGTGGTAAACTCATTCAAGAAAACCTTGTTAGTGGAATCAAAAACTATATCATCTACATAAACTTGTGTAATAAAAATATCTTTATTTATATTTTTATTAAATAATGTGAGGTCTATTATTCCATGATTAAAGTCTCTAGATATCAAAAAAGTCGAAAGCCTCTCATACAAAGCTTTAGGAGTCTGTTTTAATTCATAAAGTGCTTTCTTTAATTTAAAAGCATGATCAGTAAAATCAATATTCTCAAAACCTGGTGGCTGTTTAATAAAAACATGTTCTTTAATAAAATCATTCAAAAAAGCATTTTTCACATCCATTTGATATAATTTAAAACTACGATATGCGATAAATTCCAGAAGAATGCGAATCAACTCGAGACGAGCTACGGAAGCATACGTCTCATCATAGTCAAGACTTTCAACTTGGTTGAAACCTTGGGCCACCAGTCTAATCTTATTTCTAACCACGACCCCCATTTTCATATAATTTATTCTTATAAATCCAACGAGTACTAATAATTGGGTAATCATCCAGTTTTGAAACTAATTCTCAAATTTGGTTGCATTCAAATTGAGCAAGTTTCTCTTGCATGGCAATAGTCCAATCTAGATTGCCCGATACTTCATCGATACTTTTAGGCTTAATTTGAGAAAATTAATGCAAAATTACTATATAATTACCTAAAAGATGACCTAGTTCTCACACCATGAGGTGTGTCACTTAAAACTTGATCTAAATGGTATTTAGGAAGTACCTTCCAAGCTTGAGGTGGAGGTGGAGCATAGGTGCAGGATGAGCTTGTTTCACTTTTTTATTGAATTTGATTTTTTAGTTCATCTACATACCCATAGATTTGGACTTGATTTAGCTTCTTGGTTACCTCCTTCTCAATGTCATCATCTATAGGGGAATATCTTGGATAAACGAAGTTAGATTCATCAAATGCGATATTGGATGTTTCTTCAATTTCTAGTGTTCGTTTACTATAGACACGATAAGCTTTACTTGTCCAAATAATCTTTGATATTTAGAGAATAAATTTATATCTAAATACTCTAAGGTAGTGGATCTTAGCTTTCTTTTTATTCCAAAGTTCATATGGAGTTTTCAACAAAATTGGTCTAAGGTACACTCGATTTTGGATATAACATATCGTACTCATGGCTTCGGCCCAAAAGTATTTAGGCAACAAATATACATTAATCATGGCACGTGCTATCTCTTGAAAGACTTGATTTTTTCTTTCCACAACCTCATTTTGTTGAGGTGTTCTAGGATTAGAAAATTCATGCAAATATCTATTAACTTTGCAAAAATTTTGAAAATTAAATTTGTCAAATTCACCACCGTTCACCACTACGAATCCGGTTGACTTTGACACATTTTTCATTTTTCAACTCTTTTATAAAAATTAATAAATTTTTCAAGAGTATCATTTTTATGTCCAAGAAATAGTGTCCAACTAAACCCACTATAATCATCAATAATAACTAAAACATACCTACTACGGCCAATGGACACTACTCCGTGCGAATCTAATAAATCTAAATAAAGTAATTCAAGAGGTTGAGAAGAACTTACCAACTTTTTGGCCTTATGTGAGCATCTAGTTTGCTTACCTTCTTGGCATACATCACGTAATTTATTCTTTTCATATTTCACCTTCGGAAGTCCATCTACATGATCATATTTTGAGAGCTTGGAGAGAAGCTTCATATTGGAGTGTCATTCTCTTATGCCATAATCAAGCATCTTCTTTCTTTAACAATAAACACTTAACAGAATTATTAGCAGTAATGAGTAAGTCAATTGTGTATACATTTTCATATCTACTGTCAACAAAAATAATGGAATCGGACTCAATGTGTTTGATAATGCATTTAGTAGAATAAATTCTACTAAATAGCCATTATCACACAATTAGCTTACACTAAGAAAGTTATATTTTAAACTTTCAACTAATAGCACCTTTGATAAAAATAAATTAGGTTCTACATGAATTGAGTTATAACCTACTATGAATTCTTAACTATTATCACCAAAAGAAACCTTACCTTTATTCTTAAATTTGATAGAGGAGAATTTGGAGGCATTACCGGTCATATAACGTCAACAACCACTATCAAGATATCATATGTTGTCGGTGCCCCTACTCCTCAAGCACACCTATTTACAAACAAAAATTAAAGATTTTGGTACTCAAAAAATAATTGAGTCTAATGAGTCAGGCACTAAATTCTTAGGTACCTATGTCTTTAATCTTTTCTTATGAGCACGCCTCTAGATAGGTTCAAAGACATGAATGACCCTAAAATTTTCTTAATGAGAGAATTAATTTTATTTATCATAATCATAGAGGCATATGTTTCTCCTTATGAGTGGAATCATATTCAATTCCAGCTTATTGTATATTGCTCTTTGGTTTCCAAGCATCATATCTAGATACTTAGACCTCTTAGTGAATACTTCAAAGTCACTTCTAAGACTTTCAATTTTAGATTTTAAATCATAATTTTTTTTTAATATTTTCAACTTGAGAAAAATTACATGATTTCTCATCTAAAGTCACTTGAGAGGTAGTAGAAGATAAAGTGTTAATTAAAGATTATCTCTCAAATTTAAGAAAATTTAACTCCTTATGGAGCCCTCTAACCTTTAACTTGGATAGCTTTAACTCATCCATCAATTCACAAATAAAATCTTGCATATCATCAAATAAAAAATTATTTACCTCAAGATCTTTTTCTGAATCACTTTCATCATGTGTTTTGGTCATCAATGCAAAATGTGCTACATGCTTTTTGGTAGCATCACTGTCGAATGAAGATGATAAATTCGAGTTATCCCAAGTGGCAGCCAATACTTTCTTTTTTTTCTTAGCTTTATCATTGCTTTATGCTCGTTTTGGATATTTGGGCATTCATTTTAAAAGTGATCTGATTTTTTACAACCAAAGCATATAACATTTTGTCTCTAATTATTATTATAATTATTTTTCTCGTGCTCCTTAATATTTCTCATATTTCTATCCCTCCTAGACCCCTTAATCATTTTTTTCATATCATCTTTACTAAATTTTTCTCCTTTTCTCATCATTCTTCTAACCATATGGGCTACAATTCTGGCTTCTGGATCACTATTCTTATCACTATTACTAGAAGAAGATATCTCAACTTGGGCTTTCTTGGAGAGTTTAGGTAAATGTGATGATGAAGGTTTCTTTGATACTTCTTCTTCTGCTACTAGAGCTATGCCTTTATTTCTTTCTCTCCACCATGCCTAATTTCATGAAGTTCCATATAGCTAAATAACTCATCAATTTTATGTCAATGTTTTAAGAAACTCCTATAGTATCAACTTTGCCAACCCATAATTGAGCTCTAGAAAAAGCTTTCAATACTTTACACATAATTTTTTTATTCTCTAAAATCTCACTTAGTCCTACAAACTCATGATAAATCTCTTTGAATCTAGAATGCATTTGGGCTATGAATTCACCTTCTCTCATCTTAAAATTATCAAATTAATTTTTGTAGAGAGCTTTCTTTGCTCTCTTGACCTCAGATGTCCTCTCATGTAATTCAATCAATTTCTCTCATATTTCTTTAGTACTAATTTGGAGACTTAATTTATTGATCTCTTCTTTGGTTAAGGCACATTGTAAAGTGGTGATACTTCTTGCTTTTGCTATATATCTTTTCTTATTATTTTCACTCTAATTTTTTTCATCTAACTCTAATCCATCCTTATCCTTTGGTGACATATATCCTTTCTTAAAACTAATCATCATATCAAAGTCAGTTTAAATGAATGCAGTCATCCTCATCTTTCAATATGCAAAGTCTGATCCATCAAAAAGTGGTGGCCTATGAATAGATTGACCTTCTGAATTTTTAGAAGTCATAGTACTTCTTGATGATTAAACATAAGTAGAAGTCCTTGCTCTGATACCAAATGTAGCATCAAGTATGACGTCTAAAAGAGGGGTGAATAGACGTAATTAAAATTTAATTTAATTTACTAGATATAGCAGTTACTACAAAATACAAGCGAAAGTAAATATAAATGCAGATAAGAAGAAAATATCACATCCACAAAGAACACATGATATAATGTGGTTCAGCTTAAATACAAGCCTAATCCACCACATCCCGATCAAAAAGATATCACTATAACACATCCTCCTCTATCCGCTCACTAGAGGGTCTCCTCACTTTTAAGTGAGGGCTCACTCACTCACCTCCTGCAACTTTTATTTGGAGGCCCTTTTCACACACAAAGTGAAGGCAGAAAAAAAAATATTACAATAAAAAGAAAATCACTCACTCTTCCTTCTTATGATTGAATCTTGATAGCTAGAAGAAGAGTGAATGACGAGTTTGAGTACTTGAGTCCAAGTTCACCTAGATCGCCTTGAAGCTTGATTGAAACTCGACTTGAATATTTTTATCAATTTTTAGGATGGTGAAGAGTGAAGGTGAATGTTGGGAGCAATTAGAGAATTTTATGAGCCAAGAAAAATGCCCCAACAACCCCTATCTCCTTATATAATAAGAGCTCCAATGGCTAGAAAAAGGAAAAGACGTGGAGGTCGACCTCAGGTCAACCCCCAGCTTGCCGTTGGAGGATAAAAAAGGCTAATGGTCAATTGCAAGGTTGTTCTCACTACTAAGATCGCCTCCAGGTCGACTTGGAAAAATCTTCCAAGATGACCAAAGTTTCTGTTGAGGGTCACTGCTGAAGGTCGACCTTGGGTCAATCTCAGGTCGACCTGAGGTCGACCTCACTACTAAGGGTCACCCTTCAGCTATCACAAAGCTGCCGTGGAGCTATCACAACCAAAAGAAAATATGTAGAATAATCTCACCACTACCAAGCCATATAATTAGAAGAATTTTAACTTTTAATAAACTTTTAAGAATATCTATCTAACTCGGAAATTCTAAATGCTCAAACTCATATTCAAATTACTCTAACAATCAAGATCAACCTCACAATAATTCTACTCTCAAATAAAATAAATAAGACAATAATAAAATTTACTTCACTTAATCTTCAATGTTCAAACATTAATCTTCAATTCTCTTCAATTTTAGTATACATAGATACAATTGAGATGCAACTTTAATAAATTTGAGATTAAAAATACTAAATAATTTTGTTAGTACAAATTAACTTAAACATATTGCTAAACATCAAAATCATAATATTATCAGAAGGAATGAACCAACAATTTATAATATTATCATGTATCTTTCATTAATAATTATTCAAAAAGTATTTCTCATTAATAATTATTTTTCTAACAATTAATTAAAATTATTATATTAAGAATGTAACCTTAAATTGAGCCTGTTTATGATTTACTTCATTGATTGGATATTTAATTCACTGGATGGATGGATTAAAAAAAAGTAATTACACTCAGGTCCTTGAGTTTAAGACTTAATAATGCACAAATTCATGTTATAACATTGGGGTCCCTGAGTTTTAATAAATTATCAAATGAGTTTTTTTTTTTAATTTTATTATTATTATTATTTTAAATTACCATTATACCCCTCCCCTTCTATTCTCCCGATCCCCGTGCACGCTCGAGGCCGCACAGCGTGTGCTGGGATCGAGAGGCGAGATCGAAGAGGGCGGCGGCATGCCGGCATCAGCGGAACTGCACCGCCGGCCGATAAGGCGACGATGTGAAGAAGTACAGTTCCCGTCGCCGCTGCTGTGGTTGACGGGGAGCGGGCGGTTGCGGTGGAGCCGATTCATGAAGGCGGAGCAGCGGGACGGGTGGTTGGTGCTCCGGGAGTTCAAGATCAGTCCCCTGCCGGAGATCTTCAGTGCCTCCCGCCGTGACGGCAGGATGCGGCTTCAGCTCGTCGAGAAGCAAAGAGAGAGGAGAGGGATATAATGGTAATTTAAAAAATGTAATAATAAAAAAATAAAAAAGACCCATTTGATATTTATTAAAAATCGAAGACCCCGATGTTATAATTTTAAAACGTGGATTTGTGTGTTATTAAACTTTAAATTTGAAGGCTTGGGTGTAATTTACCTTTAAAAAAACTATTCTGGTTCTGAAATTAAGGTAATATAAAAAAATTATAATTTAAGAAAATTTCTATCTTATAAATTCTATTATTTTTTTCTTTTTATTTAAACATAATTTATTTTTAAATTAAAATTTTAAATAAAAAATTACTAAAGCACTCTCCCTTCTTCCACCTCCAATTATCAAACTGCCAGTTGTTGTGATAATTGTGAGTCATCCCTTTGCGCCAGGATAACCACACAAGACCACTGCCATGCTCACGAGTTTTCACACAGGAGGCGCACGTGCAAGTGATCGCGTAAAGTATAATAATAATTTTAAATTATGTGACTCAATGAAGAAAGAGAGTAAAAAAAAAGTGCATAATAATAATTTTTATTTTTACTTTTTAATGAAAAAAACTGATTAAAATATTAATATTAATTTCATTAAATTTTATTTAAATTTTTTGAAATTATAGATTTAATTCATATTATCTCTAATTTTAGGGAGATGAATGAATTTATCAAAAAAAAAAAAACATTGAACGAAATAGTAAAAAGAGCATCAAAATTCGGGTTGGCGCGTTGTCTGAGGCCGATCTTCGCCTGTCCATCAGCCATCGATAGGCCCTACGAACTTCGAGCTTCGCGGGAGCCGCCGGCGAATATTCTCATTTTATTCTCCTCCTCTTCTAGACTTCGGACGCTTCTCCTCCGCGCCCCCTCTCTCTCTCTCTCTCTCTCTCAGCTCGTGCGCACTGCCGTTTCTTCTATCTCTAATTGCCCTATAAATGCCTCCCTCTCTCTCGCTCTGCTCTCTGCGACCTCTCGACCTCCGAAAAGGGCGACCAATTACAGCGCTGGCCGGAGCCCTAGAAGGAGCCATTCACGATTCAAGCGGTGATGGGGAACTCCGCCGTGGCGATCGCGATGCTTCTAATGGCAGCAGCCGCCGAGGCTGCTGTGCCGACGACGCTGGATGGGCCTTTCGAGCCTGTGACGGTGCGACTGGGAAACGAGGGTTTTCGTGGGAACGCCGTCGATCTACCGGAAACCGACCCGCGAGTGGTGCGTAAGGTGAAGGGATTCGAGCCGGAACAGATCTCTGTGTCACTCTCCGCAAACGCTGATTCTGTGTGGATCTCCTGGGTTACAGGTTGGAGAATTTGTTTGATTAATCATGGTTGAATTTTTTAATTTTTACCCTCATTGGTGATACATATATTTGTTTTCTTTCTCTGGTGAAAGATTAGTAATTTCTCATCCCACCATTTTCTGAGTTTACCAAGCGCGAGATTCGGCATCCCAAAAGTTAGCTCATGAGAATGGAGAGTCCAAAGTTCATATAAACCCCACATTAGAATCTCATGCTTCCAATGTAAGACTCAAGTCTCATACCTCGCAATTGGATCGTAATAATCTACCACGCTCTGCAGTCCTGGCGCCCATGTCGACTGACTTTGGGCTAGCTCTTTCTAGCCCCGGGCGAACACCGCAATACCGGCGTCACCACTGGCGCCGCTCAATTGCAACTCGGACATGTAGTGTATGGCTCTGATACCAATTGATACGAATCTTGAGAGAACCACACCCCAAAAGCTAGCTCATGAGGGTGCTATGAAGCACGGACATTTCTATTTTGCATGAAGTATCGTGTCAGACACTGTTTAGGACACGGACACGGAGGGACACGGGGGACACGGGGGGACACCGTGTCCGAATAAAATAATATTAAAAAAAAAACCCGACACTCCTCGGACACGCTAGGATACTTGAGGACACGGCCGGACACTTTTGGACACTGCTGGACACTTATGCGGGACACTTTGGACACTTATTTTAAAAATTAAAAACCCTAACTCTAATCGCGTAACCCGCACGCGAGTCCCGGATCTGCGACTCGGCTGCTGCGCATCCCTCATCCCGTCGGCCGGCAACAGAGCTCGCGTGATCGTCGCTCGCGTCTTCCTCGTGCTCTCGCCGCAGCTTTCACTTCCTCGGCAGAGCTCCTCTTGCGTCGATCAGTCGCCGGCTCGCCGCCGTTGCCTCACGTAGATTTCCCGCCCAGTCGCTGCCGTCGCCTCGCGCAGATCTCTCGCTGTCGCTGCCGTCACCTCACGGGGAACTCCCGCCCAGTTGCCGTCGTCGCCTCCTCGCGCAGATTTCTTGCCGTCGTCGTCTCACGCGGAACTCCAGCCCAGACGCCGCCGTCGCCGGCCTCTGTTCCCTGGGCTCTCGCGGCTCATCGGCTACTCTCGCACGCCCGATCCCTCGACCTCGCCTTCCTCCCAACCTGCGCACGTTGCCTCCCACTTCTCCATCGAGACACTGAGGTAAACCGCACACGCCTCACTATTCTGATCCTTATAAGATTTCTGAAATTTTTTTTATTATAGCTGAATTTTGAATTACTCTACTGTTTTCATTAACTTGCCATTGTTGCTAGATTGTTATGCTTCTTTGCTTTCATCCATTTGTTCCAGGATTATTGACATGCTACTATTCTATCGTCATATTATTTCATGTCATTTTCTACCAATTGAGCTACATCTCCTTTTATTTTTTGAGCTCTACAAATAAGTTTTGTTATCATATATCTGCCGTGTCCTGCCGTGTCCGTGTCCTATATTTTAAAAATTTGCCGTATCGCCGTGTCGTGTCGTGTCGCCGTGTCCCCGTATCGTGTCCGTGCTTCATAGTGAGGGTGGAGAGCCCAAAATTCATATAAATCCCACATTAGAATCTCATACTTCTAACGTGGGACTCAAGTCCCATACCTTGCAATTGGATCGTAACACTTATCATCTGGGGGTTGCATGCTAATGCTACAAGAATTCTGTTTGATTTTCAAAAGTATGTCAATGCTCTTATGCTGTTTTCCTCTCTGAAATGAACGATTTTCGATGCCTTGAGCATGATGATGATAGACTTATACATGCTGAATGGTTCTTTTGCTTTGCTTTTGTTGATGAATCTTTTTGGTGCAATCTTTGAATTGTGTGAACGATGTCTTCATTTGTGTAAAACAAAGAAATTTTTAGGTGTCCTCTTTCAAATTTTTGTGTTGATAATGAATACGAAAATCTAGTTCATATTCACAAATGTGAATTAATAGACAGTTTTTGTTGCTGAGCTGCAGGTGATTTTCAAATTGGTCATGATATTGAACCTTTGGATCCTACTAGCGTTGCAAGCGTTGTGCATTACGGAAGATTAAGCCATCATTTATCTTGTGAAACTACTGGCCATTCACTTATTTACAATCAACTTTATCCATTCAAAGGCATGCAAAACTACTCATCTGGAATTATCCACCATGTTTGCCTCAAAGGTACTGATCCCATATGCTCTATGTTTGAAAACTGTGTAGGATGTGAAATAAAATTAATGTTTATATTAAAATTAGTATAAGATATAATAAAAAATAATTTATTATTATTTTTTAAATGATTCTAGATTTTAGAGACTGTTAGGTGATAAACTTTTCGAATGTTGACAATCTCTACATGCTCAGGTGATAAAGTGTTGTTTTGGTTTCAAATATATGAACTTTCCAAGCTAGGGTTGACAAAGATAGTATTTAAGACATTTGATTCAATGTTATCTTGATCTTATATTATATTATCTAGATATTCCGCCATCCAGATATCATGTTTAAAGTGATAATACTATAAGTTTTTTACAAAATTATCAACACGTGTCATTAACCAAATAACTACTTTGTATAGATAATATGATATGACATGAAGATAGATTTTGGAGAGACAAATGAGGAGGCTAAAATTATTTTAAAATTTTTTATAACATATAATCTTGTAATTGTTAATATTTTATTTAAGAAAAAGGATGAGCATGCTATCACTTATAAGAATGAATTTTTAAAAACTTAAATTGATTATTTTCTTATAAAGAAAAGAGATTGCTTGGATTGGAAAGATTATAAAGTTATTCCAAGTAAATGTTTAATTACTCAATATCAATTAATGATTTTAGATTCTATGATAAATAATTGAAGAAGGAATAATAAACCAAAACACTATCTTCGGACTCGATTGTGGAATCTAAAGAATAAGAACAAATGTATTGTTAAAAAAAAAATTTTAAAACTTGGGAAGTGGAATATCAACAAGAAAATTGATTTTATATGGCTGATAGTTGCTAACTACATTCGTAAGGTGATGAAAGATGTATTGTAAGAATTCAAATGAATGACTCCAAATAATAAAAATATTTGATAGTAGAAAGGTGATGTATAAAAAAAAATTAAGAAAAAAAATTATTATAAAAATTAATTTAAAAATAAGAATAAGGATAGGTAAGAGAAATATAAAGTGACCCGATGAGAATTTAAGAAAGCAGTCTGTAATGTAAAGAATATGACTATTGAGAAATTATATAAGAAACTAGACACTAAAAAAAACAGATATATAAGATGGTCAAGATAATAGATAAAAAAATTAAAAATTTAAGTAAAATATATTTAAAATAAAAAATCAATTTTTTTTCAAATATATAAAAAATAGATAGATGAGTTATTTTCAATAAAAGTTATCAAATACAATTGATCTTACTAAACTCAGACCTTTAAAAAAGTAATAATTAATCTTACATCCAATGTATCAGTAAAACTGAAGTCTGAAAAATTTTAAAGAAAATGAAGTATAAAAAAATAGTAGAATCGAATAACATTTCAATAGATGTTTGGAAGTGCTTGGGAGATGAAGGAGTTTCTTAACTCACTAGATTGTTTAATATAATTTTGAAGGCTAAAAAAATATCAAATAAATAGAGAGAGTATATTAGTACATATTTATAAGAATAAAGATGATATACAGAATTTTATCAATTATAGATGAAATAAATTAATGAGTTATACTTTAAAATTCTAGAAGAGGGTGATTGAATATAAATTATGCTTGATACTAAGGTATTAAAAAATTAATTTGATTTTATATTAGGTAGATCTATTGTGAAAGTTATTTATTGAGAAATTTAATGAAGAAGTTTAAGGAGAGAAAGGAAAACATACATTTGGTCTTTATTAATTTAAAAAAAAAAACCTATAATAAAATTTTAAGGGAAGTATTTTACATAGTTTAAAAAAATAATAATTTTGCACTGCTTATATTTTAATTATTAAAGATATGCATAAAGGAACTGTTACTTATATTCGGATAAAATGAGGTTTGATTAAGAATTTTTTATTACAGTTAGATTGCACTAAGACTTAGCTTTAAGTCCGTATCTTTTTGCTTTGGTTATGAAATTTCTAACTGGACATATCCAAGATAAGGTATTTTGGCTTATGCTCTTTGCAGATAATATTATTTTTGTTGATAAAACTAAGAAGGGAGCCAAAGCAAAACTAAAGTTATTGAAGAATACTTTAGAATTTAAAAAATTTATCTCAGTAGATTAAAAATTGAATATATAGAGTGCACATTTAGCAAAAAAAAAGTACTTTTATTGGTGATCAAATTGTCAAAAAGAGTGAGCACTTTAGATATCTTGGATTAATCATACAAAATAATGGTTAAATAAATAATGATTTTATTAGCAAGATTCAAGCAGTATGGATAAAAAAGAAAAATATTTTTGGTATATTGTGCGATAAAAAACTTTTATTCAGATTTAAGAATAAATTTTATTAAACTGTAATAAGACCAATGATGATATTAGTGCTGAATACTGGCTTACAAAGAGAAAATATATAAATAAAATAATTGTTACGAAATAATGATGCTAAGGTAGATGTGTGGATATACACGAAATGGTAGAATGAGAAATGAGTATATCCGCTTGAAAGTTAGAGTTGCCTTAATTGAAGATAATTTAGAGAAATTGGCTTAAATGATTTGAACATATAAATCGTAAGCCGATTGAAGCTCCACTTAGGAAAATAGAGTTATTAGATTTTATCTATGTATAAAAAGAAAGAGGGAGACAAAAAAAAATATGACAAGAAATCTTACTCATTTAGATTTAAATAAAAATTTATTAATTGATAGAGCACAATGAAAACAATGAATTTATGTAGCCGACCTCACCTAGTGGGATTAAGGTTTGGTTGTTGTTATTGTTGTATAGGGGTGTCAAAAGGAGGCAGTTAGTTGGGCAATGCTCAATCTGAACCTGAACCATTTTACAGAAGGTCAAGTTTCACGACCCAAATATGGCTTTTGAGCCTGCCATATCTGAAATTGAGGATCTAGGGCATGGAGTGGGATGGGGATGACATATTTTTGTAGAGGTGGAGGAATTAGAGGAGGATATATGTGGTGACCAAGAAGGAACTTTGAAAGTCCATGCGGGGGATAGGTTGAAGAGAAAGGTTGACACACACATACATAAATTCACATATATGCATGTCTATACATTTATAATTTATTTTTTGATCGGCTCAAACCTGAACTCAATCCAAAATGGCTAAGGAAGCATTTGGTTTAGTGATATTTTGATATTATCTCATGTTATCTAAATAAAACGATTATTTGATTTGATAACATGTATAGATGACCTTTCAAAAAATTATAAAATTGTTTCTCAAAAGATGATATTTAGACATCATGACATCAAGATAATATTGAACCAAATGCCCCTTAAATCTAATCATCTGCATTTTTCGTGACATGTTTGATCTAAGGTATTGGAACTTAAATTTTCAGGTCTGGTTCTCAGGTGGGATCCAATCTTAGAACTAGGGTTCTGTCACAAACGATTGTGATGTCTGCGTATTGTGCAAAACATGAGTTTTTTTTTTTTTGAAACTCGGAGAAAAATGTGTAAATTAGAAGCACCAGATCACCTCTATTGTGGAAGCCAACATCTGTTAATTTTATGAAAGCATCCTCTGAAAACTAAAAGAAAATAATTATCCCTGTTACATTAATATATCTATTCTGGTATTATATGATTGACATGTGTTCTCAGCTTTCACGCTTTGCAGGACTCATACCAGATACTTTGTACTACTACAGATGCGGAGACCCTTCCATACCAGCCATGAGTGCTACTCATCTGTTCAGAACCATGCCGGTTTCAGGTCCTGAGAGCTACCCGAAACGAATTGCTGTTGTGGGGGATCTCGGCCTTACTTATAACACAACTTCGACGGTGAATCATGTGAGAGAAAACAACCCTGATCTAATTTTACTGTTGGGGGATGTGTCGTATGCAAACCTGTATTTAACGAATGGAACTGGGTCAGACTGCTACTCTTGCTCATTTCCAACCACTCCAATACACGAAACCTATCAGCCTCGTTGGGATTTTTGGGCAAGGTAAATATACTTATCTACATATTGTTATTGCAACGCACTTATTACTAATTAGCTATCGTTACACTATTGTAACCTTTTCTTATTTCTTTTGATTTGATTTAAAAGCATGAGCTCGTAGATTATGATGCAACAATAAGTTTATATGCTTACGCGTCCTCAGGTGGATTCTATTCAATCTTTTTTAACCTTATCTAGATATAATTGGGGGGCACCAGCAGGGCTCAAGCTTGAGCTTGTACCATATAAAGTATATATGGTAACTAACCTTCCTACAAGTTTAAGCTCGTAGATTATGGCGGAAGAATAATGTTATATGTTTACGTTTAGCATCAGGGTGCAGATCTAAAAGAGGCTATTCTTTTATGAATACAGGATTGTTTTGTTGCTGCTCTGATCTTTAGCTGTGAAGTCGATCATCATCTTGACTCACTATATTTTGATGTTTGCTTATGAAACAAGTTCGACGTGCTTGATAACCTCATATTTGGTCTTCTCCTTCAGGTTTATGGAGCCGACAGTTTCTGAAATTCCAATAATGGTGATAGAAGGAAACCATGAGAAAGAAGAACAGGTTGAGAAGAAGACTTTTGAAGCGTATAGCTCAAGGTTTGGGTTCCCAGCTGAAGAAAGTGGATCTAACTCAACATTTTACTATTCCTTTAATGCTGGCGGAATACATTTTATCATGCTTGGAGCATACATTTCCTACAACAAATCTGGTAAAATTTGATGCCAACAGCTTTACCTTTCCTAATGAATATATAAAAATACATATGAATGTAAGCAATGATCTTCGCAATATGACGGCATTTGGTCCAACTTTTGGGCTTGATGTTAGAACCATGACATACAAGTTTAAGCCTTTCGATTAGTTCAAATCCTGATGACGCTCAATTATTTAAGCATAAGGTTTAAAAAATACATATGTTGAATTTCAAGTTGTAAAGCAAATTAGCCCACATGAATGGGCGTGTTAGAATATAAAATTATTCTTGAGCCATAACCTATAAGCTTTTAGGCGAGTTGGTAACCAAAGATTTAACAAATGTGATACTTAATTGCATCTGATTTTGATGCAAATGGATGGTTTAAATCTTACTTGATTTAATCATTGTTGTTTCTAAAGAAGCCAATATAATATTTACCTTCTGCATGACTTTCTTGCCAACTGTGATATGCCTTAAACTTTGGTTTGTTGAGCAAATGAAAAGGATTATCTTTTTAGTTAGAACTAATGTCACAGATTTGCAATTCTA
This sequence comes from Apostasia shenzhenica, assembly GCA_002786265.1. Taxonomy (NCBI): domain Eukaryota; kingdom Viridiplantae; phylum Streptophyta; class Magnoliopsida; order Asparagales; family Orchidaceae; genus Apostasia; species Apostasia shenzhenica. The sequence goes on along the minus strand of KZ451932.1, from coordinate 4,016,082 downwards.
CTTTACTTGAAATAAGGTTTTTCATTGGAAAACCTAAATAGAAAATTGTCTGTTGTGGTATTCGGACCCATTACCTCAATTTCATTTATTAATGCTCTACCACTATACGATATAGTTGTTACATGTATGTTTTAAATAGTTCCTACTCATCCTTGACTTGAATGATTTCTATTCGAGTCAAAAATAGTGTGTTTTGAATGAGTTTTGAGTTACGAGTAGAATTGCTGGCCCTAGACTTAGACGGCATTACTACTTGGTTAGACGTGTTCCTAATTTTTTTGCGGCTTTAAAGCACCATTTGTTTCATGACAGGTGAGCAGTATAAGTGGCTTCTTAGAGACTTGGCTAGTGTAGATAGAAAAGTTACTCCGTGGCTGATCGCATCGTGGCATCCACCATGGTATAGCACATATGTATCGCATTATAGGGAAGCGGAATGCATGAGGGTGCAAATGGAAGAACTGCTATTTTCTTATGGAGTTGACGTTGTCTTCAATGGTCATGTAAGTGTTTACTCATTCTTAGTACCTAATATGAGCTCATATTGCTAGGTTATTTATTAACTTAGTATTAAATTCACTTTGTTCTTGTGATTGAAGCAATTGATGTGTATGCTACATGTTGGTGGTTTCATTGGAATGGGTGAATGACATCTCGGTCCTGTGGTTTCCTTTCTCATAGAGTTATGTTTTATGAATCATTGTCATTTCCTATCAATTCATCTTTCATCTAGATCTCTGACTTTTTTAATTAATCTTAGGCGTTTGATTTATTATTATCTTAGTGTTATGTCCTGTAATCTAGATGTCACTTTTTGATTAATAATTCTATAATTTTATAAAAATTTATTTATAGATGTCATTAAACCAAACAATGATTTTTTCTTGATAACATGACATAACACCGAGATAACATTGAACCAAATGCCCCCTTAGTATTTTCCATTTGAATGGTCTATCGATTATCTCACTCTTTTCTCCTCTCTCTCTCTCTCTCTGTATATATCTCTCTCTTTATAGCCAAACGAACCCCTCACATCAAGGAAAAATTATTGCATTCAAGCAGCGTAACACATTTTTTTTGGACTAACGAATGCACTACATGCCGGTACACGAGACCCACAATTGAAGCGTAAGCGAGTAACAACATTGATGTTAGGTATATAGCTACATGTACGCATGATAATATCATGCTGCTTATAGGAACATAGTGGTACATATAAAGATTTATCTTGCCTATATATAACACTACATTTTTATATGCAGCACTATCTTGCTAATATGTGGTACTCTCATGCTTATATGTAGCTCTTTATGTAACAATGTAATACCTACACGGACCATATCTTTTCTAAGAACTTGTAATAAGAAACTTCATTTTGTGCGTAGCATTAACTTGCTTATATATAGAACTATCTTTCTTCTCAATAACACTATCTTAGTTATATTTAGTATTATCTTGCTTATAAGTAACACTATTTTGCCTATACATGACACTATTTTGCATATACATGACACTATTCTGCACTATTTTAGGTAACACCATTACTCTTCGCTTCTCCTAGTTTAATGGAGAAGAAACTTGCCTGAGAACCAAGAAGTCTTTAAGTTTGAACCACACCACCCTAATTTCCAATTGGTATTGGAGGAAATTGTGGTGTTTAAGGGAAAGTTAAAAAAAAATGAATGCAAAAATTTTTCCACCTGAGGGAGGTGGAAGGAGAAAAGGAGAGGGGAGAGAAAGAGAGAGACAAAGAAGGTTGAAGGATTTCTTTATGGTGTGATTGTAATTGTCGTCAATTGCATAATCATGCTACCCTTAAAGATTTCTCGTGTTAAACCATGGCCATTGTGGTCCTTTCACTGAATTGTGTGCACTACAACTAGTAAGACTTTCCACAAATCAAATAATACACCGATCATAATTGATGTAAATGCGAGTGTACACTTATATTATAATTTCTTTGCTCCCTCTGGCAATTTAAATGCCATCTTCAATACCAGGTTCATGCCTACGAGAGATCAAACCGAGTCTTTAACTACACATTGGATCGTTGTGCTCCAGTTCACATCATGGTTGGAGATGGCGGTAACCGAGAGAAGATGGCAATCACTCATGCAGATGATCCAGGCCAATGCCCAGATCCAACGACTACGCCTGATGGGATGGGTGGGTTTTGCGCCTTCAACTTCACAACAGGACCTGCTGCTGGCAAATTCTGCTGGGACCGACAACCAGATTATAGTGCTTATCGAGAAAGCAGCTTCGGCCATGGCATTTTAGAGGTATTCTACGCCTCCTAATTTCTTATAGTTGTTATCTTTTGAAGCATTTTCCACTCTAGAATTCTTAAACATGGCTAGAAGTTCTACAAATAATTGGGCCGGCACATAGTCGAGTTTGACCTAATTGGCTGATCTCAACTTGAAATCATTGATTTTAATTATGAGTAGATCAAAATCTGTTTGATTTGAAATGATCAGATTGAAGTTCCTAATCTCGTATCATAATACAACATCATTACTCGACTATATTTGAAATAAATATTAACTATTCTAACTACCCTAAAATAAATTTTTTGAATCAGAGCTTCTTAATATATTCTTTCTTCAATTCTCATGACCATAAATTACCTACAGGTGAAGAATGAGACCCATGCACTATGGACATGGCACAGGAATCAGGACTCTTACTCTAGCACAGGTGATCAAATCTACATAGTCAGGCAGCCCCACAAGTGCCCCATCCAGCCCACGAGAACAGTTGCTACACCCAGTTTATTCGTCCGATATTCTTGAAGATTTCTTCCATTTTTGCTCTCACTGACAGTCACTCCCAATCAGAAGAAAGACAGATGGGAGATTTTGAAGCTTTAATTTGTGTTTAACAACTTTGTGGGTTTAGTTTTATATAGAAAAAATATCAATTTTGATGTAAAATAGAGCTGTTTGTATCATTATGAAAATGTTTTGGATCAATTTTGATGTAAAATGAATGTATGTACATATTCATAAGCATCTCTTAAGGCCTCCTTTTAGGACCCTGCATCTTTTCTGAGATTTTCTCTATCATGACTCAATAAAATCTCATATGAATAAGTACAATATAGAGCTTCGTAATTAAAAGTGTTTTGAGTTAAAATAGTATTAATGTAAATTTTAAGTTCACCACTTTTCATTGATTAGATTTATTAAAAAGGTACGAATTAAGTGCAACAAAATATTTTTAATTATGAAAAGTGCTTTGTATCCTTTGATTTCAAATTGAGAATTAAATTATAGTTTTTATATAGTGATGATATTATATAAATAAAGGAATTAATTTTATTTATGTGATAATAGCACTACATAAAAACGTTTTAGGGGGCATTTGGTTCGTTGTTATTTTGGTGTTATGTTATGTAATTTAAATGTTATGACATCTAGATGTTATCTTTTAATCAATAATTTTATAATCTAATAGAAGATTATTTGTAGATGTCATTAAATCAATCAATTATTTTCTCTAAATAATATAACATCAAGATAACATTGAATCAAACGCCCCCTTAATTAATTTTAATATAAAATCTGTTTATGAGTGACCGATAGCTTTACTCTTAACTATTTACCTAAGAATAGAATAAAATAAAATACAATAAAATAAAAGCATTTACCTGCACGGCATGGGCCAGTAAGCATAACACTGCCAATCCCAAGAAGATGGAATCCTCTCCTCCGCCATCAAAAGATGTTCAAAATGTCGACGATGAAACCGTTGCAGAGAGGGCAGGTTCCCCGGCGTGCCCGGAGCTCCCGCGAGCACACCCTACAGAACGTGTGCCCACAAGGAATGAACGCCGCCTCTTTCCGCTTCGCTCTGCACACACAGCACACGATCCGTTCATCCACCACCAACGCCGCCGCTTCCTCTCCCTTCTCCTCCTCCTCCTCCTCCTCAGCCAACGCCACAACCGCCACGCCGCCCGTTGCCTCCACTTGCGCCGCCTCAGTCAGCGCTAGCAGCGTCATCAGCGACGCCCTCATCGGCTGCTCTTCCTCTCTCCCCGGCGTTTCTTCTTCTTCCCGGATAATGTCCAGCAATGTCCGCCTCCTGCGCTTCTCCGACTCCAAGCTCGACGCGAGGGTAATCGTCGGACCGGCGCCGGAGGAACTTTCTTGCTCGCGGATCTTGAGGAGGTCACTCAAGTTTGAACGCTGAATCCCTGAGATCTGCTCGAGGAGCGTCGACCTGCTGTGGCAGATCCCGTCCCCTTGCATTAATGGAGACTCGGTCGGAACAGAAATCCCCAAGATTCGGAGCTTTAAACACTCGAGAACCGAAGAAATCGCCACAAATCGCTGCGAGATTGGCCCAGCTGAGCGGAATCAATGCCAATGCGCTGGATCGCTGCCGTGATTCCTTTTCTTACCCCCAAATCGTGCTTTAAAGCAGTAGCCCCACCATCCCCGAACGACGATAGGACGAAAAGAAGAAAAGGAGCGAATGAATCTTACTGATGGATCTGAGCTCTACGTCTTCAGATCTGTATTCGTTCCTCCATCGGCGTGATCTCGTAGGCTTGATTCGCTTGAAGGGGGAGACGATCGGAGCTCCGGCGGCGTGGAGCGGGCGGTATCCATAAGGGGTCAGGTCAGACCTCTTGAGAAGGAGAAATTCAAATTATTACAAACAGGCCAATGGGTTAAATTAAGGATAGGTATTTATAGTTGATCATTATTATATTTTGATTCATATTTTTAAAATTGTTAATTTAAAATATTTAGAATTAAAAATAAAATTAAAAAAGATCTGTTAGTCTTTATAGTTTAGAAATAGACATCTAACCCCGTTTGTGTAGAAATTTAAAATTAATCTGATTTAATTTTAAACAGGCATATCACATCACACATAAAATTTAATATTAAAAATTAAATTTATTTCACATCCTATACATATTACTAAAATAATAACTAACTTATATCACATCCCTCGCATATTCTAACATAATAACTAACTTTATATCATATCTCTCGTATATCTCAACATAATAACTAACTTTATTTCACGTCATTCACAATTTTCAATATTCAAATTTAATTTTAACCTTCTTAAATTTAACTTTATAAACAAACACACCCAAATGATGAAATTTAAAAAATATAATTATAAATAAATTATAAAAATCAATCAGTAATATTTAAAACAAAGATATAATAGAACCCATGATAGTCAGCTTGTTGTTATGTAACTAATTATAACTGTTTTTGGTTGAGACAGTGGTTGTTAGTGGTTTGATATAATTTTTAAAATATATTGTGTTATGATAATAAAGTATTCTCAGTCAAATTTTCACAATCACATGAGTTACATAGGTCGTAAAGTGTGCATGACTCAGATAATTTATATATAATTTACAACTTATATCATATAATTTGCATATTTAATATGTCAAATGATAAGCAGTGAAAGAGGCATGAAAATTAATAGTACCGCATCAGAAAGAATGAGAGTCTTTTAGCCAAATAAAAAAGTGATATAATTTCAAATAATAGATATATTTTAGAGACAAAATTGTACAACTAGCAAGTGATTAATAAAAAATTTATAGTTAAATGTGATTAAGTTATAGTAATACTGAAATATATAATCTACTGAAAAGTACTTAAATTATGTAATTTTTTTAAAATTGAAATAAATAATATTTTTATATTTAAATCACGAGAGTTTACGATAATAATTTATCTATAGACAAAGAGTAACTACTATTACAATTAAGAATAAACAAATTAAAATCTACTTAATGTAGTAAGGAAGGTTAACAACGTAGAGGAGAAAATATGCCCAAATGACTCCGGAGATGCCGCCGAAGAAGAACCCGCCGGAGAACTGCGCCCAGCCGTCGGCGGTCTGGAGCTTGTCGGCCTCCTTCTTCCGGCCGGTGAGCGTCAGCGACGGGGCCGTGGATGGCTCGCCTTCTTCGAACGAGGCGATGCCGTACATGGTGAGGCAGATGGTGAGGATGACGACGAGGCCGCCGGCGGCGAGCGACCCGGCGGCCCCGGCTAACTCGGTGTTGCGGAGGGGCCCAGTCTTGACGAAGGGGCCGACGAGGAGGAAGCCGTGGGCGAGGCCGACCTCGACGCCGCGGAGGAGGGGGCTCACCGCCGTGCGGTACGCCGGCAGGTTGGAGAGGTACCAGGCGATCAGAGGGCTGGAGGTGATGGGGGTCTCCAGGCTGCCGATGAAGGGATCGCCGTTGATGGGTTCGATCACTTGATACGTCGGCTGTTTAGGTTAGGGTTTCATTAATAATCATTAATTATTTAAATCATAATAATATAAATTTTTTATTTTTTATTTTTTGATAATAAACATAAAATTTTTTTATAGTAATTAATAATAACAACTATAAACTTTATTTATATATTTTTTTATCAATTTAATCTCAGCCATTGAATTTAACTGATGAGAAATACATTAACATACGATTTCAATCGAGTCGACCTCACCTCAAATTTAAATATTTTAATTTCAAATTTATTAAAATTCATTTAATTTTGACTCAATTTTTTGAGTTGAATCAAACCTAATTATTAGTTGTATTATAAATATAATAGCATATTATATAAATTATAAAATGATTATTAAGAATTATTAATATATGTTTTTTAGAACTTAATTTTTTCTATAAATTATGTTTCTTATGTGTTTAATATGTTAACTCAATCCTATTTCAAACTACTGAATTTATTTTAAATTATATAAGAATCGAGATAATTTTAAATTGAATAAAATATAATTAATTTTCAATGAATTTTGAATATAATTGCTAGATATCAGTGTTTTTTTTTTTGTAAAAATCAATATTATCTAATAATTATTATTTATTTATTTAATAGTTTGTAATCATAAATTTTAAAATAATTTATCCTTAAAATCACAATCACTTTTTTTATCTTGAAATTATATTACTAATTTTATTATTCCAACTCTTTACTTACATATCATCACTGATCTATTCATATAAGAGATAATATTTAGATATCATTTGATTGAATTTGTGTGACATCTATATATCACGTTACAAATAATTTTTAAATTTTTTATGATATTTTTTAAAAATATTACCAAATTAAATAATTATTTTTTTTAAATAAGACAATAATATTGAACTAAAAGACTGTTTAAGTGTTTAAACACTAGTTTTCTTCTAAGTCAAATTATAAGAATGCTTCATTTTTCATGCTCTTGCTTCTAGGGGGTCAGAGTTTGGTTCGAAAATTGATAGTAGCTTGATGTTCGGATCATTATTTAGCTCGAATCAAGCTCGGCTCAAGTTTATTAAGCCAAGCCACGAGTTATGGTCGAATCGGATTAACTTAGCTCAAGTTCTATGTTTTTTTAAATATAATTAATATATTTAGTCAAATTATTTTACTATTATTATAATATTTTAAGTGATTTTTTTAGGTTTGATTAATCTATTTTTATTTTTTAGTTGAAGCAAATTTTTAAGAAAGTTTCAACTATTGGAGAGCTTGGTTTGGCTAGATTAAAGCTCGAGTTAGCTCAAAGTTGAAACGAGCTAGCTTGAACTCAAATCGAGCTGCGATGGCGAGTTTGAGCCATGCCTAACTCGGCTCGAGCTCGGATCGTTCTCGCCCCTACTTCCTTCAAATCAAATATGTATTACTTGAGTTTCTAATAAAAATTAATTATGAGAAGAAAATGTTGTGTCAAAAATTTCAATTTATTATTGTGATTTAGAAAATATAAATTAACTTCCAAATTTTTCAGAAAATAAATTTTAAAGGAATTTATTCATTTGACCTTTTCAGCCTGGATGGCACGGACGGTGAGGCGGTGGCGCCGCCTCCGTGCGCTGAAATCCTTGAGCGCAGCTGTTGAAATCCCGCGGGGCGCGAGGAAGGCGGCCCTGGCGCACGGAGAAGGGGCGAGGGCGCTCTTGAGCGTCGTCGCGCACGCGGAAGCCATTCTCTAAATTCTCTTCGGCTGCGCTGAGCTCTTCGTGCGCTTACGATCCATCTCCTTCTCTCCCTCTCGAGATGCACTTAATTGGAGCACGAGATGACGCGCTGGAGTCCTCGGCTTCTCATTGGACGGATTTTGAAAGGCCATCCGATTCTTATCCAGATATTCCTCCGTGCTTCTCTTTCAGACGAGAAAAATTATTCGGTGAAAATATTTACGCCATCTCATCCGTTAGTCGCCCAATGAAATGACGCCGCGTAAGCAGAAGGGCTCCGCTAGCAGTGCCACGTCCATAACGGTGAAAAAAAAATACTATTTCACATCATTTTTTATCATTTTATATCAATTTTTTATCTTTTCATAAAAGTTTTTATTATATAATATTTTATATATATAATTTAAAAAATTAAATACAAAGTAAACCAAATTTCGTACAATATCAAAAATATTTTTAAACAAAGTAAAAATATTTTTGGAAAAAAGTTAAAAATAAAACAAGATTCATAGTATAAATCTTATTTTACTTTGTATTCAGTCTTTTAAATTTTATATATGAATGCAAATTAAATGAAAGATATTATACAATAAAAAGTTTTATGAAAAAAATAAAATATAATGCAAAACGGTGAGAAAATAATGTAAAATGACTTTTTCTTGCCATTACATGCGTAATACTATTCATGCGAGACCCACTTACTTGTATAGCATCATCCTATTGAGCGCTTATCGGGTTAGGTGCCAAATAATTTTTCTTTTGGATGGCCCCCTACGTGGACGACGGGTCTCACTTGTGTGAGCCATTTCTTATTTTATATATAAACAAGATAATACTTTATATAAATATGACATTATAAATTATAAACAAAAACTACATGTAAAAAAAAAGATAATGTCATATATAAGATAAATTTATTGTTAATGAAAAAGATATGTTACACAAACATAATATTACCAGTTCTACAACTATTATCCTATGCATAATACAATGATATTTACACATAGCATAAATACATAACTATAGCATATAGCACTTAACACGAAAACTCTTTCTCCACTTCACCTGTGGATCCCGCATCATGCAATTATTGATCAAGGATGACAACAAGACAGGTTTGAGTTAAATTTTATAAAACTCATACCCGTCTCATTATTTATTCTCCATTACCCATACCCGACCTGACCCGCCCCATTCAACGATCCACCCCCCTCTCCTCTTGACCCACGCCACTTGGCCTGCCGCGCCTTAGCCCAACCAACCCATGCAGCAAAAGCTCGCACGACAGTAGCCATCAGCGAGCAGTGAAAAGCAACAAGTGATGCAACGGGGCTTCAACCGGTGGGCACGGCGCAATAGAGAGACAATGGCAACAACACTGCACGTCGTGGACCCGCAAGCAAGCTGATAGGTAGCACAATTTGTGCAATTGAAGCGATTCGGTCTCACGAGCGAGGCAGATTGCGGGTCACTATTGAATGAGTCGAGTAACAAGCAAGGCACGTATATTTTAACCATACCCAAACCCGCTCTACTTAATAACAGTGGTAGAGTGAATTGCAAGTCACATGTATAATTTGAAGACCCATACTCATCCCATTAGAGGTAGATCAAAACGAGTTAATCGAATACAAGTACAAATTGCAACTCTATCATTGATCCTGATAAATCGATACTGCTGCATTACCTAAATGCAATAATTTATCTTGTGAACGGGGATCTTGATTGATATATATATATATATATATATATATATATATACAAATTGTAAATAAGGAATGTCACCAAACAATGCATATGGTAATTGCAAGAATATTCTATGCTCACATTAAATGAAAATCTTTACAACTATTGAAATTCATACAGTTCATTTAATATGTAGATATATAAAATTATGCATATACTTGCAAAAATTAATTGAACAGATGACAATCAAGTAAATTCAAAAGCCCATAAGAAACATAACAGTAACCTTTGCCATTGATAGGACGATAGCAGAGATCAGAGAGGAGGATAGAAGAATGAGGACAGAGAGAATCCGAGGAACAGAAGGCCACCAATGGTTGCAACAGTGCGCTGGGAGATCTTTGAAGCCAGCATGCTTCCTCCCACCACAGCCACAGAAGTACAAACCGAGTGGCCAAATATAGCCCCAACAGCTACTCCTACTGCGTTTTTATGTGTAGCGAGCTGCATAAAAATGCAAAACTGAAAATTAGAAGCAGAAGCAGATCGCATCGGAAAACGGGGAGATCATATAATTCGCATGTCGGTTGAGTGGTAATTTGCCCGGATCTCCGAAATGGGGGATCATGAGTTCCGATTTCATTCCATTACGAGAAGCAAATGATACTGAAAATATTAAGAGATTTTTACCCGTATGACACAAAAAACTTCAATATTTACTTATTAGATACCCTAAAGTTAAATATTACATGACACACACTTATTTATTTTAATTTTACAACCAACACACCCTAGTTAAAAAATTCTTACATTTTATTTAAGTAAACCATACTTAAGTTATGTTTTAAGTTAAATAAAGTTCATAGGAATAAAATCTAACTCTCGGTGCACCTTAACTTAAATCTTACATGTTAAAAACTATTTAAATCTATTATTTATGTAGAATTTTTTAAATCTAATCGTTAGATGCTCATCTTAACGATTAAATTTAATTTAAGATACAAAAGGGGTTAGATTTTATTCCTATGAACCTTATTTAAGTTAAAACATAACTTAAGTATGGTTTACTTAAATAAAATGCAAGGATTTTTTAACTAGGGTGTGTTGGTTGTAAAATTAAAATAAATAAGTGTGTGTCATGTAATATTTAACTTTAGGGTGTCTAATAAGTAAATATTGAAGTTTTTTGTGTCATACGGGTAAAAACCCCAAATATTAATTAGAAAGCTGAAGTACATAGGAGAAAGGGATAGCTGCATAGCTTTTATCATATAGATAACTGCCCTCAGATTAGAGCTTCATAGAGAATTCTGATTGTGATAATGCTGCACAATCCTTCATTCCTGCATTGGTTGGAAGCAAGCTTCCACCATGCAAGATAATAATACAAAGGGGAAGTTAAGACTGTAAGGTTAAGAAGAATTCAGATAGTTGTATTCTTCTAGTCGGATGAACGTATATGAAGGAGCAGACTGTGTTAATTGATAAAACTAAAAACAGGCCAATCATGCAGCTTAGAAAAGCCACATGCGACTGAAATATCAAACCGAAAACACCCTAAAATGGAATTGAAGAGAATAAGAGCTTACTGCAATAGTTGTTATCTGACTACGATCCCCCCATTCAGCCAAAAAGGTTAGAATGAAAGACTGCAAGAAAAAGAAGGATAGGAGAAAGAAACAATTTAATGATCACGATCATGAATGAATATTCCAATAATAAGAACAATCCAAAGAGGATGATGTAATACAACAACAATAAGTTCTTAAAGCTAATTGTTCGATAAGTTTTACGCTACTTATTGACTGCCTAACACACGATATTTACATACCTCCAAGAAAATAGGAGTACAAAATCTGGCAAAGAAACGACGATACACCGATTTTCCTTGCCCCAATTCAAGTTTTTCTTCTACCTGGATTTATAAGATTGCAGGATACACAGTTAGCATCTTAAAGCTTTTGAAAAATAATAGGATTACGAAAGAGTGACTAAAAAGGATATTCAGATGACATGAAATTTTCAGCTTTTCTGTGGGTGTTTTAATCATCCAGCGCTGGATAGCAACTTGAAATGTGATAGATTTGACGAATTCACCATGCCAAGCCTTTACGTTGTAATTTCCTTATATTTCTTAGCTAAATCCAAGAGAAAACCAATTCCAGTGCATATAAAATAAGCATCATTTAGCCATTTAAGATGCCACTCATCAAAATTTTCCCAACATATCATGGGTATATGATGGGGATACGGATCAGCATTAAATTGAACGTCTAGGAAGACGTCATACACTGAATCAAAATTCAAATTGAAATTAATTAGAGCTATTAGAGATTTTCATATTAGCATTATTTAGATTTGAGTTGATTTGATTTGATTCAGAGCAATTTCGGAGATTTGAAGACTCGTCATATTTGGAGCTGATTTTATTTTATTGTAATAGAATTAGTTCCATATTTGCTTTCATTTATTTGGTATTTTATATCTCACATTTAATATTGTATTTTCAAATTTCTTCATGGGATCTCTATATATAAAGAGATTACCTTGCATTGTAATATAAATAACATTTTATGAATGAAATTATATTTGAGTTTTCTCAAAGCTTTAAACTAAGTTAAGAGGTCAATATTTCGGTGAAAGAAAGGGTAGAGTTAGCCTTTAGTGAGAATCCTCAAATTAACCAAATTATCCACGTTCCAAAAAAAAAAAAAGTCCTCCGAATCATCTCCGAGCGCCTCCAGTATTTTGCGCACTCGCCCAACTCCGAAGCTCACCCGCTACCTCCTCGTTCTCTACCTCTGGCATGCGCCCACCACCACTGCCCGCGGTCTCGCCGGCTAGCATGAGGCGACTCATCACTTTCTTCGCTGCTTGGCTCGCTACTTCACCCAAGAAAGGTGCCACTCGAGCAAGCTGACCCAAGCCACTTGCCTCACCTACGTCGCTACTACTTGAATTTCTTTAACTAAGGTATAATTTTTTTTGAATCAAATTAATCTGATTATTTGATTTCAATATAAAATAATTCTCTGGACTTGGATTATTCATTTAATTCTAATTGCGCGATCCGACATTTATTTGAGTGATAAATATCGTTCGATTTAAGAGTGAAACAGGTGTCCTAAATTCCTAAACCTCGAATTTGAGTGACGAGTCCCAATGATGATTTCTTGTTGATGACAACCTCTAGTGGTAAGCATTGACTTTTATATCAATAAGACTGATTATGGTACTACAGTGACGACAAATTTATTAAATGCAAAATCTAGTAATTGGAAAATCTTATTTATCATATAATTTATTTAGAAAATATTTTGCGCTTACTTAAAAATAACTTATTAATTAATTTTGCTGCATATAAATATAAAGTATCATTTGTATTTTTTTCGTCCGGCATCAGTATACTTGTATGCAATTTTATGTTACTACATTTATAGTTAGGATGCAAGTTTTTGAAAAATGAGATTTTAAGTCATGAGTCCCAATGATGATTTCTTGTTGATGACAACCTCTAGTGGTAAGCATTGGATTTTATATCAATAAGATTGATTATGGTACTACAGTGACGACAAATTTATTAGATGCAAAATCTAGTAGTTGGAACATTTCCGTTTATTTTTGTTTTTGGGGAATTCAAGGCTTATGAAGTGAATTGCAACAAAAGTTTTCCTTTTCATAAATTTTTAAACATCAAGTAGATCTGCAGGCCTGAGGTTTAAACACCTATCATTTGTAGGGGATGTCGACAGTACAGTTCTTTTCTGGTTATAGAGTTGAGCAACCAGCCCTTTCTACTATTCTCAAACATTCTTGCTTCCATATCTCAAGAATATCACTCAGAACATTTGCGTCCAATCTTAATCTGAATTATCATTGTTCTTTTCTACCAAATACAAAACTATAATAAAAATGAGCAGCAACTCTTAAATGATTCATAATGCATACCCACTTCCAGAAAAGGAAATGAAGTTCGGTGGCATAACAACCAGGTTCGCTGACTAGCGACAGCTCAGTGGGTTAGCAGCTCGGTGGAGTAAACTATGAAATAAGAAGTATGCGGCTTCTTGCTGGTCAGATTTCTGGTGATTAATGGTGAGATGAACAGCTGCAAAGCCTGCAATGGCCAAGGACACCTAGCAAGAGTTTGAGGATAATTTGCATGAGTGACCATGGAGCAAAGACTCCAAAGCGAAGGGAAAAGGGCAATTTCTTCGTGTTGATCAGTCAGTAGAATGTTCTTTTTTATTCTCAGTCAAAGAATGTTGAGTAGCAGTCTTTTGGATCTTTGATGCGACGCTACAAACAATTTGTTTGTAATAAGTGTAATTACAACCCAACTAATTCAGGATTAAGGTTTTTGTTGTCACCATCATTCTTTACATTGGTTTAACTACAATGATACATGTTATTAACAAAAGTAAGCCCCTAGCACTGATCTTTTCCAATGACATGGACAAGGAATACTCATTCCACTTCATTAGTAAGCCTTGAAAGGTGTACAGATAGTAGCTACAGCATAGAAAATAGTTTTCCATTCTTTTGCATAATGAAAAGAAAAAACATAACTGCAAATGCAAGATAAACTACTAAATAACAGTAAAAGTCCATGCAAGTAAGACCGGCTGAACAACAAAATACAGTTCAATAAAAATAAATTTTAATATAAAGCAAGAAGGAATACATACTTCTTCTATTTCTTTTTTCTGTGATGATTTAGGGTCAGCCCTCCAAGCAATGTACAGCAGACGTAGCCCAAAGAACAAATACAGGACTAAAGGGGAAAGTCATATTTAGGATAATTTTAAATAAAGATAGGATAAGAACATAGCATTATAACCAACAGCAGAGGAATTGTAAGTACCAAATATTTCTGCCTACTCATCATCTCATCATCAAATGAAAGTATAATAGTGACTACACATAATTCTATAGAAACAGAATTAAGATAATTAACCCACAGACCAACTGATCTACAGTTTGCTGGTTACACTGCAAATTTGATTAAAGGAATTCAACAACAACAATAACAACCAAGCCTTTATCCCACATTCCCACTAATAGGAGTATTACAAGTTGCAGAATAAGAGAATTCGTACAAGACAAGCTCCTGTACACAGTCCCGTTTGGTACTACATGGAATAGGAGTATTACATTTATACTTCAACTAATAATCCACAAAACAGTAGTAGTTAAGATTTGTACCATGTAGATCACATACTACCATAGTTTAACATAACTAGTCCACACGATAACTCTAAAATTCTGAACAATAATATTTGAACCCAAACTAATTGGTATGTCACTTCTCTTCTCCAATCAACTCCATCGACAATAAACCTCTCTATAATTGGAAGTGGACCCTAGATCATGCACAGTGATCATATCCAAGTCTGGATTCTAAGACCGTCAAGACATATACAAGTAATATAAGCTAAAGATCCCAGATAACAGAAGAACTATGCTATCGGAAGCACATTATTAGACAATTAAATGACAATGGTGGCAAAGGAATAAATAGTGTTTCTTAATAGACCCCATAGACTAAAGAATTGACAAATCAAAACATCATAGCTTAAGGAGTATGTGATAGGATGGTTCTATAATAATTTCATATTCGCTCAATCAAAGTCAAACTACAACCGATAAAATTGCCTATTAAATGTAAGAATCAGGTAGTTTGGTAATAAAAAGGGACAACTACACAGATAACAATGCATTAAATCGTGTTTCCATATAGAAAATCAATTCTTGTAATTTTTGTTAGGAAACTGACAAAAAATAAGTAACACAAACTACAGTAAAGTGATACTTAGAATGCTTCCAAAAAGGTTAGGTTTTTCATCTTAATCACAGAACATGTCATTCAACCTATTTATGTAGCTGGCAACCGATGACCATATGCATGACCCTCAGCTCATCGCCCTCCCAAATCTAGCCTATGCATCCACTCACAAATAGTCAAATCTCAGCATGAAACTTCTCAGCTTGCTACTTCTACACTGAGATATTGATATTGACACTCAAATTGGGGAGCTCGAAGTCACCATTTTTTTCCGATATGCATGCAAAAAGAATTCATTTTTTTCTGATATGCATGAAAAAAGAATTTATTTAGTTGCTCACAAATGATTCAGGAAATCAGTTGCTACTCATCTACTTGTCAAGTGGTATTATGCTTGTTGATCATTGTCATGCATTATATTTGAATCACTGCTATGTCCAGTGGTACTAATGCAAATAACGAACTTTTACAGTGTCTAGGCTACTTTTGATATCACATACTGTAAAGTTAACCAGAGTTAAAAATAGGATTAACTTGAAAACCAAAAGTAGTCAAGTGTCAAATCTGTGCTATCTAAAATTTTGAACAAACTGGATGTCAACAAAGACAATTTAGTAATCCAATATCTCACAAGGCTTTATTTGTCGTGTATCTAATTTTTTGAATTTTGACTAATATAAGAATATAATAGGAAATTACATCATGATAATAAGAAATCAAAGAACCAGTTTGATTTTATACAAAATAGATCTGCTATAGAAGCTATTTATTTGTTAAGAGGTTTATTGGAGAAGCTTAGGGAAGAAAAAGAAGATTGTCATGTAATTTTTATCAATTTAGAAAAGAGCTATGATAAAATCACAAAGGAAAGTGCTTCGGATAGTTTTGAAAAAGAAAAAAGTCTACACTTCTTACATTTAAGTTATTAAAAACATATATAAGAAAGCTGTTACTTGTGTTCGTTTTTTACATTTAAGTTATTAAAAATATGTACAAAGGGGCTATTACTGTATTCAAATACAAGAGAATTTTGACTAAATATTTTTCTATTATGATTGAATTACATCAAAGTTTAGCTTTAAGCTCATATCTCTTTACACTGATTATTAAAGTCCTAGCTAGACATATTCAAAAGAAAGTACCTTAGTGTATGTTTTCTATAAATAATATTTTCGTGTTGAATACTAATCTACACAGTAAAAATATATGAAGAAAATAAGTGTAACAAAAATAAAAATATTAAGGTGGATGAATAATATATACAATAAGACAAGATGAACAATGAGTACATTCATAAGAAAATTGGAGTAACTTCAATTGAGGATGAACTCAAACAGAGTCGACTTAGATGTTTTGACATATAAATCGTAAACCGATTAAAACCCTAATAAGAAATGGTTGGGTTATTGGATCTTGCATATGTTAAAAAAGAAATAAAAATCAAAAAAGACATGATAAAAATCTATAAAAAATGACTTTACATATTTAGAGCTAAATGAAAAGCTCTTATTTGGTAGAGTACAATGAAAATAAAGATTCATATAACTGACCCCACCTAAAAGAATAAAAGCTTAATTATTATTGTAATATGAAAACATATAGAATATAAAAGGATCTTGGCACAAGCAAAGAAGATATAAACCAAATAAATTCTAGCATAAAATTGAAGCATCATGGGCTCAGTTTATAGATTAAATCAAGAAAATTATCATGTATTAATAAAATATATAGGATAACTAAGAAATATATTCTCGAAATATGATGATACAAGGAATCACAATCTATTAGAACAAAATTAATGCTTCAAAGCATTTAAACAAAAAAGCTTGGCAAGATAATAGTCTCTTACAAGAATAAGAAACTAAAAACAAGCATTCCATGACTAGGATATAATTTAATTTCAATTTGCTATTTTATTGTTGTTTACAAAATATGGTGCTACTTCATGTATATTCAGAAATATAACTTACCTGTTAGTGAATAAGGTGACAATGGATTCGTTTTAGATGGCAATACAGCATCAAAAGAGGTACTACTGTCTACTGAGTTTTAGATTTCTATGAAAAAGGAAAGCCAATGACCTCAAGAAGATATGTGCTACCCACAATATGTGATCATAAAACTAAGAGGGCATTTAGTTCAATATTATTTTGATGTTATATCATGTTATTTAAAGAAAATAATTATTTGGTTTGATGACATCTTTAAATAACCTTCTAAAAATTTATAAAATTGTGACTGAAAAGATGTTATCTAGATATCATAACATCTAGATAATATGACATAACATCAAGATAACAATGAACCACACGCCCCCTAAAAATTTTCAACAATCTAAAACCAAGTACTCTATATGTAAAAAGATAAACGAAAGCAGTACCTGTGGCAGCATTGTTCGTATGCTTCCTTGATATCAAGTTGGGCACTATCCTACCAAGTGCTGTTGATAGCACCTAATAGAAAGTAAAGAACATTGTGATGTTGTGAATCAAATAGCAGAAGAATTCAAAAAGGATGCGAATATTTTGTATGGTTGACCTAGGTGATATTCAGATGTACCAGCAAACATAAATTTCTTAACAAGATCAGCAAGTTACCGTCATCACAATAAGAGCACTTAGAGCACCAGAGAGGACTATCGATTTTGGATGCCGCATTGCCATGAGAGCCGCAATAATAAATGTTTCATCCCCAATCTAACCAGAATTATGAAGTTATAAAGAGAAACCAATTGACGTTCAAAGAGTTGCCAAAATATTGTTAACAAGTAGCAGCACCAATAATTTTTTTTCATATATTTTAATTCGGAAACTCATGCCAACTTACCTCGCTGACAAGTATCATTGACAAACTAGCAAAGAAAGCATCAAACAGACCCGCGCCAGTTTGTTCTAGCGCAAGTTTATCATACTCAATGTCGCTATCTTTTTGTACAGCGTGTAAAAACATCTGCAGCCACAATCAACAGTTAAAGAACAAGCTCTGAAATAGCAAGCATCCATGAAACGAATAGCAGGAAAATTGAGAAAAGGCGAGAGGCAACAAATGGTTCATTAGAAGATTCATTCAAAATCAAGCAAAGTAATCCTGTTACCTTTGTGCGTCGATCTAAGGAGGCAACTGAATTATCAGACGCGTTCTCAGCGCTCCCCACTTTAGCTTCCTGGAGGAAACTCGTTTTTATCAAATTCTAAAACCGAACTGCATCAACCACTCATAAAAAAATGTGGATAGAAGAAGAAGAGGACCTGAGCTGAGGCGTACACTGAGAGAACGATGAAGAGCAACAGGACAGAGTATCGTACAAGTCTAGCAAACGACAGATCCACGGAGAAGAACATATCTCAAAGAAGCAAGCCCTAGCCCTAGTTCTGAACCAAGCAGCAAACAAAATATCGAAGAAAAAAGAAAACGAGAAACAAGACGGGATCCTAAATCAAGCAACGGATTAGATCTCCGAGGAAAGAGAGATCCGCGCAATCAAATCCTCAAACTCCGGAGATCGTCCGAATGGAAACGCTTTTCGATCGATGCTCGCATGTTTCCGGAGAGAGAGGATCTGAAGCTCCAAGATGGAGGAAGCGTCGGCGGAGAAGGAAAATCACCGCCGGCCCCGACGTGGCTCGATCTCCCTCCTCCGCTATGATAGGAATCGAGCAGGAGAGCCCCCCGACAGACCGATGCAATAATTTCTCGACCGAGAGACGGCCGGACGTTCAAAATTAGGATTTTTTTCTCTTAAAAAAAATGGCTTTAACTCAAAATAAAAAGTTTAATTTTAAAAAAAATCTTTCTTAAAAAAAAACTCAAAATAATTTATGTAACTTTAGTTGTAAATTTGTTTGAACTTAGGACTGTTTCGAGTGGAAATTAAAATCAAAATTAAAATAGAACTAATTTAAAAATAATAATAATAAATAATTTTTTAATTATTTTATATAAATTTTAATATAAAAAAATATTTACTTATTTTACATACTTAATAATTTTTAATAAAAATATTAATTTTATTTCACTAGATTAAAATATTAAAATATTATATTTTAATATTTTAATCTAGTGAAATAAAATTAATATTTTTATTAAAAATTATTAAGTATGTGAAATAAAATAATATTTTTTTATATTAAAATTTATATAAATAATTAAAAAAATATTTACTTATTATTATTATTATTATTATTATTATTTAAACTAGTACTATTTTAAATCTAATTTTAGTCCTTATATCAAATAAGAGTATAAGACCTTAGAAATTTATTCAAACTATATTTTTTATATCTTCAAATTTTAAGTTATTTTGCAAAATTTAAAAATTTAAATCAATTGAAAAATTCAAAAAAAAAATTAACAATTAAAATATAAACTATATACTTAAAATTTAAGTTAATACACAAGTTAAAATTTTCAAAAACTTATACCGTATG